>CAKAJI010000440.1:0-107027 GCA_916610255.1 Lasioglossum lativentre
ACACTGCATATTGCGTTATATTATAAGGTATTTTCAATGATACACACCATATTACGTTATATTATAATGTATTTTCAATGATACACTGCATATGACTTTACATTATAATGTATTTTCAATGATACACTGCCTATTACGTTATATTATGAGGTATATTCAATGATACACTGCATATTGCGTTATATTATAAGGTATTGTCAATGATACACTGCATATTGCGTTATATTATAAGGTATTTTCAATGATTCACTGCATATTACGTTATATCATAAGGTATTTTCAATGATACACTGCATATTACGTCATATTATGAGCCATTTTCAATGATAGACTGCATATTACGTTATATTATAAGGTATTTTCAATGATACACTGCATATTACGTTATATTATAAGGTATTTTCAATGATACACTGCATATTACGTTATATTATAAGGTATTTTCAATGACACACTACATATTACGTTATATTACAAGGCATTTTCAATGATACACTGCATATTACGTTATATTACAAGACATTTTCAATGATACACTGCATATTACGTTATATTATAATGTATTTTCAATGATACACAGCATATTACGTTATATTATAAGGTATTTTCAATGATATACTGCATATTACGTTATATCATAAGGTATTTTCAATGATACACTGCATATTACGTTATATTATTAGGTATTTTGAACGATACACGGCATATTAGATTATATTATAAGGTATTTTCAATGACACACTGCATAATAGATTATATTATAAGGCATTTTCAATGATACACTGCATATTACGTTATATTACAAGGCATTTTCAATGATAGACTGCATATTACGTTATATTATAAAGTATTTTCAATGATACACTGCATATTACGTTATATTATAAGGTATTGTCAATGATAGACTGCATATTACGTTATATTATAAGGTATTGTCAATGATAGACTGCTTATTACTTTATATTATAAGGTATTTTCAATGATACACTGCATATTACGTTATATCATAGGGTATTTTCAATGACACACTGCATATTAGATTATGTTATAAGGTATTTTCAATGATACACTGCATATTACGTTATATTATAAGGTATTTTCAATGTTACACTGCATATTACGTTATATTATAAGGTATTTTCAATGATACACTGCATATTACGTTATATTATAAGGTATTTTCAATGATACACTGCATATTACGTTATATTATGAGCCATTTTCAATGATAGACTGCAAATATTACGTTATATTATAAGGTATTTTCAATGATACACTGCATATTAGATTATATTCTACGGGTATTTTCAATGATACACTGCATATTGCGTTATATTATAAGGTATTTTCAATGACACAACTGCATATTACGTTATATCATAAGGTATTTTCAATGATACACTGCATATTACGTTTATATTATAAGGTATTTTCAATGATACACTGCATATTACGTTATATTATAAGGTATTTTCAATGATACACTGCATATTACGTTATATTATAAGGTATTTTCAATGACACACTGCATATTGCATTATTTTATAAGGTGTCTTCAATGATAGACTGCATATTACGTTATATTATAAGGTATTTTGAACGATACACTGCATATTAGATTATATTATAATGTATTTTCAATGATACACTGCATATTGCGTTATATTATAAGGGTATTTTCAATGATACACACCATATTACGTTATATTATAATGTATTTTCAATGATACACTGCATATGACTTTACATTATAATGTATTTTCAATGATACACTGCCTATTACGTTATATTATGAGGTATATTCAATGATACACTGCATATTACGTTATATTATAAGGTATTTTCAATGATACACTGCATATTGCATTATTTTATAAGGTGTCTTCAATGATACACTGCATATTACGTTATATTATAAGGTATTTTCAATGATACACTGCATATTACGTTATATCATAAGGTATTTTCAATGATACACTGCATATTACGTTATATTATAAGGTATTTTCAATGATACACTGCATATTACGTTATATTATGAGCCATTTTCAATGATAGACTGCAAATATTACGTTATATTATAAGGTATTTTCAATGATACACTGCATATTAGATTATATTCTACGGTATTTTCAATGATACACTGCATATTGCGTTATATTATAAGGTATTTTCAATGATACACACCATATTACGTTATATTATAATGTATTTTCAATGATACACTGCATATTTACGTCATATTATAATGTATTTTCAATGATACACTGCATATTACGTTATATTATAAGGTATTTTCAATGATACACTGCATATTACGTTATATTATAAGGTATTTTCAATGATACACTGCATATTTACGTCATATTATAAGGTATTTTCAATGATACACTGCATATTACGTTATATTATAAGGTATTTTCAATGATACACTGCATATTACGTTATATTATAAGGTATTTTCAATGATACACTGCATATTACGTTATATTATAAGGTATTTTCAATGACACACTGCATATTGCATTATTTTATAAGGTGTCGTCTTCAATGATACACTGCATATTACGTTATATTATAAGGTATTTTGAACGATACACTCCATATTAGATTATATTATAAGGTATTTTCAATGATACACTGCATATTACGTTATATTATAAGGTATTTTCAATGATACACACCATATTACGTTATATTATAATGTATTTTCAATGATACACTGCATATGACTTTACATTATAATGTATTTTCAATGATACACTGCCTATTACGTTATATTATGAGGTATATTCAATGATACACTGCATATGACTTTATATTATAAGGTATTTTCAATGATACACTGCATATTACGTTATATTATAAGGTATTTTCAATGATACACTGCATATTACGTTATATCATAAGGTATTTTCAATGATACACTGCCTATTACGTTATATTATGAGGTATATTCAATGATACACTGCATATTAAGTTATATTATAAGGTATTTTCAATGATACACTGCATATTGCATTATTTTATAAGGTGTCTTCAATGATACACTGCATATTACGTTATATTATAAGGTATTTTCAATGATACACTGCATATGACGTCATATTATAAGGTATTTTCAATGATACACTGCATATTACGTTATATTATAAGGTATTTTCAATGACACACTGCATATTACGTTTATATTATGAGGTATTTTCAATGATACACTGCATATTACGTTATATTATGAGGTATATTCAATGATACACTGCATATGACTTTATATTATAAGGTATTTTCAATGATACACTGCATATTACGTTATATTATGAGCCATTTTCAATGATAGACTGCAAATATTACGTTATATTATAAGGTATTTTCAATGATACACTGCATATTAGATTATATTCTACGGTATTTTTCAATGATACACTGCATATTGCGTTATATTATAAGGTATTTTCAATGATACACACCATATTACGTTATATTATAATGTATTTTCAATGATACACTGCATATTACGTCATATTATAATGTATTTTCAATGATACACTGCATATTACGTTATATTATAAGGTATTTTCAATGATACACTGCATATTACGTTATATTATAAGGTATTTTCAATGATACACTGCATATTACGTCATATTATAAGGTATTTTCAATGATACACTGCATATTACGTTATATTATAAGGTATTTTCAATGATACACTGCATATTACGTATATTATAAGGTATTTTCAATGATACACTGCATATTACGTTATATTATAAGGTATTTTTCAATGACACACTGCATATTGCATTATTTTATAAGGTGTCTTCAATGATAGACCTGCATATTACGTTATATTATAAGGTATTTTGAACGATACACTCCATATTAGATTATATTATAAGGTATTTTCAATGATACACTGCATATTGCGTTATATTATAAGGTATTTTCAATGATACACACCATATTACGTTATATTATAATGTATTTTCAATGATACACTGCATATGACTTTACATTATAATGTATTTTCAATGATACACTGCCTATTACGTTATATTATGAGGTATATTCAATGATACACTGCATATGACTTTATATTATAAGGTATTTTCAATGATACACTGCATATTACGTTATATTATAAGGTATTTTCAATGATACACTGCATATTACGTTATATCATAAGGTATTTTCAATGATACACTGCCTATTACGTTATATTATGAGGTATATTCAATGATACACTGCATATTGCGTTATATTATAAGGTATTGTCAATGATACACTGCATATTGCATTATTTTATAAGGTGTCTTCAATGATACACTGCATATTACGTTATATTATAAGGTATTTTCAATGATACACTGCATATTACGTTATATTATGAGCCATTTTCAATGATAGACTGCAAATATTACGTTATATTATAAGGTATTTTCAATGATACACTGCATATTAGATTATATTCTACGGTATTTTCAATGATACACTGCATATTGCGTTATATTATAAGGTATTTTCAATGACACACTGCATATTACGTTATATCATAAGGTATTTTCAATGATACACTGCATATTACGTTATATTATAAGGTATTTTCAATGATACACTGCATATTACGTTATATTATAAGGTATTTTCAATGATACACTGCATATTACGTTATATTATAAGGTATTTTCAATGACACACTGCATATTGCATTATTTTATAAGGTGTCTTCAATGATAGACTGCATATTACGTTATATTATAAGGTATTTTGAACGATACACTGCATATTAGATTATATTATAATGTATTTTCAATGATACACTGCATATTGCGTTATATTATAAGGTATTTTCAATGATACACACCATATTACGTTATATTATAATGTATTTTCAATGATACACTGCATATGACTTTACATTATAATGTATTTTCAATGATACACTGCCTATTACGTTATATTATGAGGTATATTCAATGATACACTGCATATTGCGTTATATTATAAGGTATTTTCAATGATACACTGCATATTGCATTATTTTATAAGGTGTCTTCAATGATACACTGCATATTACGTTATATTATAAGGTATTTTCAATGATACACTGCATATTACGTTATATTATGAGGTATATTCAATGATACACTGCATATGACTTTATATTATAAGGTATTTTCAATGATACACTGCATATTACGTTATATTATGAGCCATTTTCAATGATAGACTGCAAATATTACGTTATATTATAAGGTATTTTCAATGATACACTGCATATTAGATTATATTCTACGGTATTTTCAATGATACACTGCATATTGCGTTATATTATAAGGTATTTTCAATGATACACACCATATTACGTTATATTATAATGTATTTTCAATGATACACTGCATATTACGTCATATTATAATGTATTTTCAATGATACACTGCATATTACGTTATATTATAAGGTATTTTCAATGATACACTGCATATTACGTTATATTATAAGGTATTTTCAATGATACACTGCATATTACGTCATATTATAAGGTATTTTCAATGATACACTGCATATTACGTTATATTATAAGGTATTTTCAATGATACACTGCATATTACGTTATATTATAAGGTATTTTCAATGATACACTGCATATTACGTTATATTATAAGGTATTTTCAATGACACACTGCATATTGCATTATTTTATAAGGTGTCTTCAATGATAGACTGCATATTACGTTATATTATAAGGTATTTTGAACGATACACTCCATATTAGATTATATTATAAGGTATTTTCAATGATACACTGCATATTGCGTTATATTATAAGGTATTTTCAATGATACACACCATATTACGTTATATTATAATGTATTTTCAATGATACACTGCATATGACTTTACATTATAATGTATTTTCAATGATACACTGCCTATTACGTTATATTATGAGGTATATTCAATGATACACTGCATATGACTTTATATTATAAGGTATTTTCAATGATACACTGCATATTACGTTATATTATAAGGTATTTTCAATGATACACTGCATATTACGTTATATCATAAGGTATTTTCAATGATACACTGCCTATTACGTTATATTATGAGGTATATTCAATGATACACTGCATATTGCGTTATATTATAAGGTATTGTCAATGATACACTGCATATTGCATTATTTTATAAGGTGTCTTCAATGATACACTGCATATTACGTTATATTATAAGGTATTTTCAATGATACACTGCATATTACGTCATATTATAAGGTATTTTCAATGATACACTGCATATTACGTTATATTATAAGGTATTTTCAATGACACACTGCATATTACGTTATATTATGAGGTATTTTCAATGATACACTGCATATTACGTTATATTATGAGGTATATTCAATGATACACTGCATATGACTTTATATTATAAGGTATTTTCAATGATACACTGCATATTACGTTATATTATGAGCCATTTTCAATGATAGACTGCAAATATTACGTTATATTATAAGGTATTTTCAATGATACACTGCATATTAGATTATATTCTACGGTATTTTCAATGATACACTGCATATTGCGTTATATTATAAGGTATTTTCAATGACACACTGCATATTACGTTATATCATAAGGTATTTTCAATGATACACTGCATATTACGTCATATTATAAGGTATTTTCAATGATACACACCATATTACGTTATATTATAATGTATTTTCAATGATACACTGCATATTACGTTATATTATAAGGTATTTTCAATGACACACTGCATATTGCATTATTTTATAAGGTGTCTTCAATGATAGACTGCATATTACGTTATATTATAAGGTATTTTGAACGATACACTCCATATTAGATTATATTATAAGGTATTTTCAATGATACACTGCATATTGCGTTATATTATAAGGTATTTTCAATGATACACACCATATTACGTTATATTATAATGTATTTTCAATGATACACTGCATATGACTTTACATTATAATGTATTTTCAATGATACACTGCCTATTACGTTATATTATGAGGTATATTCAATGATACACTGCATATGACTTTATATTATAAGGTATTTTCAATGATACACTGCATATTACGTTATATTATGAGCCATTTTCAATGATAGACTGCAAATATTACGTTATATTATAAGGTATTTTCAATGATACACTGCATATTACGTTATATTATAAGGTATTTTCAATGATACACTGCATATTACGTTATATTATAAGGTATTTTCAATGACACACTGCATATTGCATTATTTTATAAGGTGTCTTCAATGATAGACTGCATATTACGTTATATTATAAGGTATTTTGAACGATACACTGCATATTAGATTATATTATAAGGTATTTTCAATGATACACTGCATATTGCGTTATATTATAAGGTATTTTCAATGATACACACCATATTACGTTATATTATAATGTATTTTCAATGATACACTGCATATGACTTTACATTATAATGTATTTTCAATGATACACTGCCTATTACGTTATATTATGAGGTATATTCAATGATACACTGCATATTGCGTTATATTATAAGGTATTGTCAATGATACACTGCATATTGCATTATTTTATAAGGTGTCTTCAATGATACACTGCATATTACGTTATATTATAAGGTATTTTCAATGATACACTGCATATTACGTCATATTATAAGGTATTTTCAATGATACACTGCATATTACGTTATATTATAAGGTATTTTCAATGATACACACCATATTACGTTATATTATAATGTATTTTCAATGATACACCGTATATGACTTTACATTATAATGTATTTTCAATGATACACTGCCTATTACGTTATATTATGAGGTATATTCAATGATACACTGCATATGACTTTATATTATAAGGTATTTTCAATGATACACTGCATATTACGTTATATTATGAGCCATTTTCAATGATAGACTGCAAATATTACGTTATATTATAAGGTATTTTCAATGATACACTGCATATTAGATTATATTCTACGGTATTTTCAATGATACACTGCATATTGCGTTATATTATAAGGTATTTTCAATGATACACTGCATATTACGTTATATCATAAGGTATTTTCAATGATACACTGCATATTACGTCATATTATAAGGTATTTTCAATGATACACTGCATATTACGTTATATTATAAGGTATTTTCAATGATACACTGCATATTACGTTATATTATAAGGTATTTTCAATGTTACACTGCATATTAGATTATATTCTACGGTATTTTCAATGATACACTGCATATTGCGTTATATTATAAGGTATTTTCAATGATACACTGCATATTACGTTATATCATAAGGTATTTTCAATGATACACTGCATATTAAGTTATATTATAAGGTATTTTCAATGATACACTGCATATTACGTTATATTATAAGGTATTTTCAATGATACAACGCATATTACGTTATATTATAAGGTATTTTCAATGACACACTGCATATTGCATTATTTTATAAGGTGTCTTCAATGATAGACTGCATATTACGTTATATTATAAGGTATTTTGAACGATACACTGCATATTAGATTATATTATAAGGTATTTTCAATGATACACTGCATATTGCGTTATATTATAAGTTATTTTCAATGATACACACCATATTACGTTATATTATAATGTATTTTCAATGATACACTGCATATGACTTTACATTATAATGTATTTTCAATGATACACTGCCTATTACGTTATATTATGAGGTATATTCAATGATACACTGCATATTGCGTTATATTATAAGGTATTGTCAATGATACACTGCATATTGCATTATTTTATAAGGTGTCTTCAATGATAGACTGCATATTACGTTATATTATAAGGTATTTTGAACGATACACTGCATATTAGATTATATTATAAGGTATTTTCAATGATACACTGCATATTGCGTTATATTATAAGGTATTTTCAATGATACACACCATATTACGTTATATTATAATGTATTTTCAATGATACACTGCATATTACGTTATATTATAAGGTATTTTCAATGACACACTGCATATTACGTTATATTATAAGGTATTTTCAATGATACACTGCATATTACGTTATATTATAATGTATTTTCAATGACACACTGCATATTGCATTATTTTATAAGGTGTCTTCAATGATAGACTGAATATTAGATTATATTATAAGGTATTTTGAACGATACACTACATATTAGATTATATTATAAGGTATTTTCAATGATACACTGCATATGACGTTATATTATAATGTATTTTCAATGATACACTGCCTATTACGTTATATTATGAGGTATATTCAATGATACACTGCATATGACTTTATATTATAAGGTATTTTCAATGATACACTGCATATTACGTTATATTATGAGCCATTTTCAATGATAGACTGCAAATATTACGTTATATTATAAGGTATTTTCAATGATACACTGCATATTAGATTATATTCTACGGTATTTTCAATGATACACTGCATATTGCGTTATATTATAAGGTATTTTCAATGACACACTGCATATTACGTTATATCATAAGGTATTTTCAATGATACACTGCATATTACGTTATATTATAAGGTATTTTCAATGATACACTGCATATTACGTTATATTATAAGGTATTTTCAATGATACACTGCATATTACGTTATATTATAAGGTATTTTCAATGACACACTGCATATTGCATTATTTTATAAGGTGTCTTCAATGATAGACTGCATATTACGTTATATTATAAGGTATTTTCAATGATACACTGCATATTAGATTATATTATAAGGTATTTTCAATGATACACTGCATATTGCGTTATATTATAAGGTATTTTCAATGATACACACCATATTACGTTATATTATAATGTATTTTCAATGATACACTGCATATTACGTTATATTATAAGGTATTTTCAATGACACACTGCATATTACGTTATATTATAAGGTATTTTCAATGATACACTGCATATTACGTTATATTATAATGTATTTTCAATGACACACTGCATATTGCATTATTTTATAAGGTGTCTTCAATGATAGACTGCATATTACGTTATATTATAAGGTATTTTGAACGATACACTCCATATTAGATTATATTATAAGGTATTTTCAATGATACACTGCATATGACTTTACATTATAATGTATTTTCAATGATACACTGCCTATTACGTTATATTATGAGGTATATTCAATGATACACTGCATATGACTTTATATTATAAGGTATTTTCAATGATACACTGCATATTACGTTATATTATGAGCCATTTTCAATGATAGACTGCAAATATTACGTTATATTATAAGGTATTTTCAATGATACACTGCATATTAGATTATATTCTACGGTATTTTCAATGATACACTGCATATTGCGTTATATTATAAGGTATTTTCAATGACACACTGCATATTACGTTATATCATAAGGTATTTTCAATGATACACTGCATATTACGTTATATTATAAGGTATTTTCAATGATACACTGCATATTACGTTATATTATAAGGTATTTTCAATGTTACACTGCATATTAGATTATATTCTACGGTATTTTCAATGATACACTGCATATTGCGTTATATTATAAGGTATTTTCAATGACACACTGCATATTACGTTATATCATAAGGTATTTTCAATGATACACTGCATATTACGTTATATTATAAGGTATTTTCAATGATACACTGCATATTACGTTATATTATAAGGTATTTTCAATGATACACTGCATATTACGTTATATTATAAGGTATTTTCAATGACACACTGCATATTGCATTATTTTATAAGGTGTCTTCAATGATAGACTGCATATTACGTTATATTATAAGGTATTTTGTACGATACACTGCATATTAGATTATATTATAAGGTATTTTCAATGATACACTGCATATTGCGTTATATTATAAGGTATTTTCAATGATACACACCATATTACGTTATATTCTAATGTATTTTCAATGATACACTGCATATGACTTTACATTATAATGTATTTTCAATGATACACTGCCTATTACGTTATATTATGAGGTATATTCAATGATACACTGCATATTGCGTTATATTATAAGGTATTGTCAATGATACACTGCATATTGCATTATTTTATAAGGTGTCTTCAATGATAGACTGCATATTACGTTATATTATAAGGTATTTTGAACGATACACTGCATATTAGATTATATTATAAGGTATTTTCAATGATACACTGCATATTGCGTTATATTATAAGGTATTTTCAATGATACACACCATATTACGTTATATTATAATGTATTTTCAATGATACACTGCATATTACGTTATATTATAAGGTATTTTCAATGATACACTGCATATTACGTTATATTATAAGGTATTTTCAATGATACACTGCATATTACGTCATATTATAAGGTATTTTCAATGATACACAGCATATTACGTTATATTATAAGGTATTTTCAATGACACACTGCATATTACGTTATATTATAAGGTATTTTCAATGATACACTGCATATTACGTTATATTATAAGGTATTTTCAATGACACACTGCATATTGCATTATTTTATAAGGTGTCTTCAATGATAGACTGCATATTACGTTATATGATAAGGTATTTTGAACGATACACTCCATATTAGATTATATTATAAGGTATTTTCAATGATACACTGCATATTGCGTTATATTATAAGGTATTTTCAATGATACACACCATATTACGTTATATTATAATGTATTTTCAATGATACACTGCATATGACTTTACATTATAATGTATTTTCAATGATACACTGCCTATTACGTTATATTATGAGGTATATTCAATGATACACTGCATATTGCGTTATATTATAAGGTATTGTCAATGATACACTGCATATTGCATTATTTTATAAGGTGTCTTCACTGATAGACTGCATATTACGTTATATTAGAAGGTATTTTGAACGATACACTGCATATTAGATTATATTATAAGGTATTTTCAATGATACACTGCATATTGCGTTATATTATAATGTATTTTCAATGATACACACCATATTACGTTATATTATAATGTATTTTCAATGATACACTGCATATTACGTTATATTATAAGGTATTTTCAATGATACACTGCATATTACGTTATATTATAAGGTATTTTCAATGATACACTGCATATTACGTCATATTATAAGGTATTTTCAATGATACACTGCATATTACGTTATATTATAAGGTATTTTCAATGACACACTGCATATTACGTTATATTATAAGGTATTTTCAATGATACACTGCATATTACGTTATATTATAAGGTATTTTCAATGACACACTGCATATTGCATTATTTTATAAGGTGTCTTCAATGATAGACTGCATATTACGTTATATTATAAGGTATTTTGAACGATACACTCCATATTAGATTATATTATAAGGTATTTTCAATGATACACTGCATATTGCGTTATATTATAAGGTATTTTCAATGATACACACCATATTACGTTATATTATAAGGTATTTTCAATGACACACTGCATATTGCATTATTTTATAAGGTGTCTTCAATGATAGACTGCATATTACGTTATATTATAAGGTATTTTGAACGATACACTGCATATTAGATTATATTATAAGGTATTTTCAATGATACACTGCATATTGCGTTATATTATAAGGTATTTTCAATGATACACACCATATTACGTTATATTATAATGTATTTTCAATGATACACTGCATATGACTTTACATTATAATGTATTTTCAATGATACACTGCCTATTACGTTATATTATGAGGTATATTCAATGATACACTGCATATTGCGTTATATTATAAGGTATTGTCAATGATACACTGCAAATTGCATTATTTTATAAGGTGTCTTCAATGATACACTGCATATTACGTTATATTATAAGGTATTTTCAATGATACACTGCATATTACGTCATATTATAAGGTATTTTCAATGATTCACTGCATATTACGTTATATTATAAGGTATTTTCAATGACACACTGCATATTACGTTATATTATAAGGTATTTTCAATGATACACTGCATATTACGTTATATTATGAGGTATATTCAATGATACACTGCATATGACTTTATATTATAAGGTATTTTCAATGATACACTGCATATTACGTTATATTATGAGCCATTTTCAATGATAGACTGCAAATATTACGTTATATTATAAGGTATTTTCAATGATACACTGCATATTAGATTATATTCTACGGTATTTTCAATGATACACTGCATATTGCGTTATATTATAAGGTATTTTCAATGATACACACCATATTACGTTATATTATAAGGTATTTTCAATGACACACTGCATATTGCATTATTTTATAAGGTGTCTTCAATGATAGACTGCATATTACGTTATATTATAAGGTATTTTGAACGATACACTGCATATTAGATTATATTATAAGGTATTTTCAATGATACACTGCATATTGCGTTATATTATAAGGTATTTTCAATGATACACACCATATTACGTTATATTATAATGTATTTTCAATGATACACTGCATATGACTTTACATTATAATGTATTTTCAATGATACACTGCCTATTACGTTATATTATGAGGTATATTCAATGATACACTGCATATTGCGTTATATTATAAGGTATTGTCAATGATACACTGCAAATTGCATTATTTTATAAGGTGTCTTCAATGATACACTGCATATTACGTTATATTATAAGGTATTTTCAATGATACACTGCATATTACGTCATATTATAAGGTATTTTCAATGATTCACTGCATATTACGTTATATTATAAGGTATTTTCAATGACACACTGCATATTACGTTATATTATAAGGTATTTTCAATGATACACTGCATATTACGTTATATTATGAGGTATATTCAATGATACACTGCATATGACTTTATATTATAAGGTATTTTCAATGATACACTGCATATTACGTTATATTATGAGCCATTTTCAATGATAGACTGCAAATATTACGTTATATTATAAGGTATTTTCAATGATACACTGCATATTAGATTATATTCTACGGTATTTTCAATGATACACTGCATATTGCGTTATATTATAAGGTATTTTCAATGACACACTGCATATTACGTTATATTATAAGGTATTTTCAATGATACACTGCATATTACGTTATATTATGAGGTATATTCAATGATACACTGCATATGACTTTATATTATAAGGTATTTTCAATGATACACTGCATATTACGTTATATTATGAGCCATTTTCAATGATAGACTGCAAATATTACGTTATATTATAAGGTATTTTCAATGATACACTGCATATTAGATTATATTCTACGGTATTTTCAATGATACACTGCATATTGCGTTATATTATAAGGTATTTTCAACGACACACTGCATATTGCATTATTTTATAAGGTGTCTTCAATGATAGACTGCATATTACGTTATATTATAAGGTATTTTGAACGATACACTCCATATTAGATTATATTATAAGGTATTTTCAATGATACACTGCATATTGCGTTATATTATAAGGTATTTTCAATGATACACACCATATTACGTTATATTATAATGTATTTTCAATGATACACTGCATATGACTTTACATTATAATGTATTTTCAATGATACACTGCCTATTACGTTATATTATGAGGTATATTCAATGATACACTGCATATGACTTTATATTATAAGGTATTTTCAATGATACACTGCATATTACGTTATATTATGAGCCATTTTCAATGATAGACTGCAAATATTACGTTATATTATAAGGTATTTTCAATGATACACTGCATATTAGATTATATTCTACGGTATTTTCAATGATACACTGCATATTGCGTTATATTATAAGGTATTTTCAATGACACACTGCATATTACGTTATATCATAAGGTATTTTCAATGATACACTGCATATTACGTCATATTATAAGGTATTTTCAATGATACACTGCATATTACGTTATATTATAAGGTATTTTCAATGATACACTGCATATTACGTTATATTATAAGGTATTTTCAATGTTACACTGCATATTAGATTATATTCTACGGTATTTTCAATGATACACTGCATATTACGTTATATTATAAGGTATTTTCAATGACACACTGCATATTACGTTATATTATAAGGTATTTTCAATGATACACTGCATATTACGTTATATTATAAGGTATTTTCAATGATACACTGCATATTACGTTATATTATAAGGTATTTTCAATGATACACTGCATATTACGTTATATTATAAGGTATTTTCAATGACACACTGCATATTGCATTATTTTATAAGGTGTCTTCAATGATAGACTGCATATTACGTTATATTATAAGGTATTTTGTACGATACACTGCTTATTAGATTATATTATAAGGTATTTTCAATGATACACTGCATATTGCGTTATATTATAAGGTATTTTCAATGATACACACCATATTACGTTATATTATAATGTATTTTCAATGATACACTGCATATTACGTTATATTATAAGGTATTTTCAATGATACACTGCATATTACGTTATATTATAAGGTATTTTCAATGATAGACTGCATATTACGTCATATTATAAGGTATTTTCAATGATACACTGCATATTACGTTATATTATAAGGTATTTTCAATGACACACTGCATATTACGTTATATTATAAGGTATTTTCAATGATACACTGCATATTACGTTATATTATAATGTATTTTCAATGATACACTGCATATTGCATTATTTTATAAGGTGTCTTCAATGATAGACTGCATATTACGTTATATTATAAGGTATTTTGAACGATACACTCCATATTAGATTATATTATAAGGTATTTTCAATGATACACTGCATATGACTTTACATTATAATGTATTTTCAATGATACACTGCCTATTACGTTATATTATGAGGTATATTCAATGATACACTGCATATGACTTTATATTATAAGGTATTTTCAATGATACACTGCATATTACGTTATATTATGAGAAATTTTCAATGATAGACTGCAAATATTACGTTATATTATAAGGTATTTTCAATGATACACTGCATATTAGATTATATTCTACGGTATTTTCAATGATACACTGCATATTGCGTTATATTATAAGGTATTTTCAATGACACACTGCATATTACGTTATATCATAAGGTATTTTCAATGATACACTGCATATTACGTTATATTATAAGGTATTTTCAATGATACACTGCATATTACGTTATATTATAAGGTATTTTCAATGATACACTGCATATTACGTTATATTATAAGGTATTTTCAATGATACACTGCATATTGCATTATTTTATAAGGTGTCTTCAATGATAGACTGCATATTACGTTATATTATAAGGTATTTTGTACGATACACTGCTTATTAGATTATATTATAAGGTATTTTCAATGATACACTGCATATTGCGTTATATTATGAGGTATATTCAATGATACACTGCATATGACTTTATATTATAAGGTATTTTCAATGATACACTGCATATTACGTTATATTATGAGCCATTTTCAATGATAGACTGCAAATATTACGTTATATTATAAGGTATTTTCAATGATACACTGCATATTACGTTATATTATGAGAAATTTTCAATGATAGACTGCAAATATTACGTTATATTATAAGGTATTT
This sequence comes from Lasioglossum lativentre, assembly GCA_916610255.1. Lineage (NCBI taxonomy): Eukaryota > Metazoa > Arthropoda > Insecta > Hymenoptera > Halictidae > Lasioglossum > Lasioglossum lativentre. The sequence continues at coordinate 16,808 of CAKAJI010000440.1, forward strand.
TCAATGATACACTGCATATTAGATTATATTCTACGGTATTTTCAATGATACACTGCATATTGCGTTATATTATAAGGTATTTTCAATGACACACTGCATATTACGTTATATCATAAGGTATTTTCAATGATACACTGCATATTACGTTATATTATAAGGTATTTTCAATGACACACTGCATATTGCATTATTTTATAAGGTGTCTTCAATGATAGACTGCATATTACGTTATATTATAAGGTATTTTGTACGATACACTGCTTATTAGATTATATTATAAGGTATTTTCAATGATACACTGCATATTGCGTTATATTATAAGGTATTTTCAATGATACACACCATATTACGTTATATTATAAGGTATTTTCAATGATACACTGCATATTACGTTATATTATAAGGTATTTTCAATGATACACTGCATATTACGTTATATTATAAGGTATTTTCAATGATACACTGCATATTACGTCATATTATAAGGTATTTTCAATGATACACTGCATATTACGTTATATTATAAGGTATTTTCAATGACACACTGCATATTACGTTATATTATAAGGTATTTTCAATGATACACTGCATATTACGTTATATTATAATGTATTTTCAATGACACACTGCATATTGCATTATTTTATAAGGTGTCTTCAATGATAGACTGCATATTACGTTATATTATAAGGTATTTTGAACGATACACTCCATATTAGATTATATTATAAGGTATTTTCAATGATACACTGCATATGACTTTACATTATAATGTATTTTCAATGATACACTGCCTATTACGTTATATTATGAGGTATATTCAATGATACACTGCATATGACTTTATATTATAAGGTATTTTCAATGATACACTGCATATTACGTTATATTATGAGAAATTTTCAATGATAGACTGCAAATATTACGTTATATTATAAGGTATTTTCAATGATACACTGCATATTAGATTATATTCTACGGTATTTTCAATGATACACTGCATATTGCGTTATATTATAAGGTATTTTCAATGACACACTGCATATTACGTTATATCATAAGGTATTTTCAATGATACACTGCATATTACGTTATATTATAAGGTATTTTCAATGATACACTGCATATTACGTTATATTATAAGGTATTTTCAATGTTACACTGCATATTAGATTATATTCTACGGTATTTTCAATGATACACTGCATATTGCGTTATATTATAAGGTATTTTCAATGACACACTGCATATTACGTTATAACATAAGGTATTTTCAATGATACACTGCATATTACGTTATATTATAAGGTATTTTCAATGATACACTGCATATTACGTTATATTATAAGGTATTTTCAATGATACACTGCATATTACGTTATATTATAAGGTATTTTCAATGACACACTGCATATTGCATTATTTTATAAGGTGTCTTCAATGATAGACTGCATATTACGTTATATTATAAGGTATTTTGTACGATACACTGCTTATTAGATTATATTATAAGGTATTTTCAATGATACACTGCATATTGCGTTATATTATGAGGTATATTCAATGATACACTGCATATGACTTTATATTATAAGGTATTTTCAATGATACACTGCATATTACGTTATATTATGAGCCATTTTCAATGATAGACTGCAAATATTACGTTATATTATAAGGTATTTTCAATGATACACTGCATATTAGATTATATTCTACGGTATTTTCAATGATACACTGCATATTGCGTTATATTATAAGGTATTTTCAATGACACACTGCATATTACGTTATATCATAAGGTATTTTCAATGATACACTGCATATTACGTCATATTATAAGGTATTTTCAATGATACACACCATATTACGTTATATTATAAGGTATTTTCAATGATACACTGCATATTACGTCATATTATAAGGTATTTTCAATGATACACTGCATATTACGTTATATTATAAGGTATTTTCAATGACACACTGCATATTGCATTATTTTATAAGGTGTCTTCAATGATAGACTGCATATTACGTTATATTATAAGGTATTTTGAACGATACACTCCATATTAGATTATATTATAAGGTATTTTCAATGATACACTGCATATTGCGTTATATTATAAGGTATTTTCAATGATACACACCATATTACGTTATATTATAATGTATTTTCAATGATACACTGCATATGACTTTACATTATAATGTATTTTCAATGATACACTGCCAATTACGTTATATTATGAGGTATATTCAATGATACACTGCATATGACTTTATATTATAAGGTATTTTCAATGATACACTGCATATTACGTTATATTATGAGCCATTTTCAATGATAGACTGCAAATATTACGTTATATTATAAGGTATTTTCAATGATACACTGCATATTAGATTATATTCTACGGTATTTTCAATGATACACTGCATATTGCGTTATATTATAAGGTATTTTCAATGATACACTGCATATTACGTTATATCATAAGGTATTTTCAATGATACACTGCATATTACGTCATATTATAAGGTATTTTCAATGATACACTGCATATTACGTTATATTATAAGGTATTTTCAATGATACACTGCATATTACGTTATATTATAAGGTATTTTCAATGTTACACTGCATATTAGATTATATTCTACGGTATTTTCAATGATACACTGCATATTGCGTTATATTATAAGGTATTTTCAATGACACACTGCATATTACGTTATATCATAAGGTATTTTCAATGATACACTGCATATTACGTTATATTATAAGGTATTTTCAATGATACACTGCATATTACGTTATATTATAAGGTATTTTCAATGATACACTGCATATTACGTTATATTATAAGGTATTTTCAATGACACACTGCATATTGCATTATTTTATAAGGTGTCTTCAATGATAGACTGCATATTACGTTATATTATAAGGTATTTTGTACGATACACTGCTTATTAGATTATATTATAAGGTATTTTCAATGATACACTGCATATTGCGTTATATTATAAGGTATTTTCAATGATACACACCATATTACGTTATATTATAAGGTATTTTCAATGATACACTGCATATTACGTTATATTATAAGGTATTTTCAATGATACACTGCATATTACGTTATATTATAAGGTATTTTCAATGATACACTGCATATTACGTCATATTATAAGGTATTTTCAATGATACACTGCATATTACGTTATATTATAAGGTATTTTCAATGACACACTGCATATTACGTTATATTATAAGGTATTTTCAATGATACACTGCATATTACGTTATATTATAATGTATTTTCAATGACACACTGCATATTGCATTATTTTATAAGGTGTCTTCAATGATAGACTGCATATTACGTTATATTATAAGGTATTTTGAACGATACACTCCATATTAGATTATATTATAAGGTATTTTCAATGATACACTGCATATGACTTTACATTATAATGTATTTTCAATGATACACTGCCTATTACGTTATATCATAAGGTATTTTCAATGATACACTGCATATTACGTTATATTATAAGGTATTTTCAATGATACACTGCATATTACGTTATATTATAAGGTATTTTCAATGTTACACTGCATATTAGATTATATTCTACGGTATTTTCAATGATACACTGCATATTGCGTTATATTATAAGGTATTTTCAATGACACACTGCATATTACGTTATATCATAAGGTATTTTCAATGATACACTGCATATTACGTTATATTATAAGGTATTTTCAATGATACACTGCATATTACGTTATATTATAAGGTATTTTCAATGATACACTGCATATTACGTTATATTATAAGGTATTTTCAATGACACACTGCATATTGCATTATTTTATAAGGTGTCTTCAATGATAGACTGCATATTACGTTATATTATAAGGTATTTTGTACGATACACTGCTTATTAGATTATATTATAAGGTATTTTCAATGATACACTGCATATTGCGTTATATTATAAGGTATTTTCAATGATACACACCATATTACGTTATATTATAATGTATTTTCAATGATACACTGCATATGACTTTACATTATAATGTATTTTCAATGATACACTGCCTATTACGTTATATTATGAGGTATATTCAATGATACACTGCATATTGCGTTATATTATAAGGTATTGTCAATGATACACTGCATATTGCATTATTTTATAAGGTGTCTTCAATGATAGACTGCATATTACGTTATATTATAAGGTATTTTGAACGATACACTGCATATTAGATTATATTATAAGGTATTTTCAATGATACACTGCATATTGCGTTATATTATAAGGTATTTTCAATGATACACACCATATTACGTTATATTATAATGTATTTTCAATGATACACTGCATATTACGTTATATTATAAGGTATTTTCAATGATACACTGCATATTACGTTATATTATAAGGTATTTTCAATGATACACTGCATATTACGTCATATTATAAGGTATTTTCAATGATACACTGCATATTACGTTATATTATAAGGTATTTTCAATGACACACTGCATATTACGTTATATTATAAGGTATTTTCAATGATACACTGCATATTACGTTATATTATAAGGTATTTTCAATGATACACTGCATATTGCATTATTTTATAAGGTGTCTTCAATGATAGACTGCATATTACGTTATATTATAAGGTATTTTGAACGATACACTCCATATTAGATTATATTATAAGGTATTTTCAATGATACACTGCATATTGCGTTATATTATAAGGTATTTTCAATGATACACACCATATTACGTTATATTATAATGTATTTTCAATGATACACTGCATATGACTTTACATTATAATGTATTTTCAATGATACACTGCCTATTACGTTATATTATGAGGTATATTCAATGATACACTGCATATTGCGTTATATTATAAGGTATTGTCAATGATACACTGCATATTGCATTATTTTATAAGGTGTCTTCACTGATAGACTGCATATTACGTTATATTAGAAGGTATTTTGAACGATACACTGCATATTACGTTATATTATGAGCCATTTTCAATGATAGACTGCAAATATTACGTTATATTATAAGGTATTTTCAATGATACACTGCATATTAGATTATATTCTACGGTATTTTCAATGATACACTGCATATTGCGTTATATTATAAGGTATTTTCAATGACACACTGCATATTACGTTATATCATAAGGTATTTTCAATGATACACTGCATATTACGTCATATTATAAGGTATTTTCAATGATACACTGCATATTACGTTATATTATAAGGTATTTTCAATGATACACTGCATATTACGTTATATTATAAGGTATTTTCAATGTTACACTGCATATTAGATTATATTCTACGGTATTTTCAATGATACACTGCATATTGCGTTATATTATAAGGTCTTTTCAATGACACACTGCATATTACGTTATATCATAAGGTATTTTCAATGATACACTGCATATTACGTTATATTATAAGGTATTTTCAATGATACACTGCATATTACGTTATATTATAAGGTATTTTCAATGATACACTGCATATTACGTTATATTATAAGGTATTTTCAATGACACACTGCATATTGCATTATTTTATAAGGTGTCTTCAATGATAGACTGCATATTACGTTATATTATAAGGTATTTTGAACGATACACTGCATATTAGATTATATTATAAGGTATTTTCAATGATACACTGCATATTGCGTTATATTATAAGGTATTTTCAATGATACACACCATATTACGTTATATTATAATGTATTTTCAATGATACACTGCATATTACGTTATATTATAAGGTATTTTCAATGATACACTGCATATTACGTTATATTATAAGGTATTTTCAATGATACACTGCATATTACGTCATATTATAAGGTATTTTCAATGATACACTGCATATTACGTTATATTATAAGGTATTTTCAATGACACACTGCATATTACGTTATATTATAAGGTATTTTCAATGATACACTGCATATTACGTTATATTATAATGTATTTTCAATGACACACTGCATATTGCATTATTTTATAAGGTGTCTTCAATGATAGACTGCATATTACGTTATATTATAAGGTATTTTGTACGATACACTGCTTATTAGATTATATTATAAGGTATTTTCAATGATACACTGCATATTGCGTTATATTATAAGGTATTTTCAATGATACACACCATATTACGTTATATTATAATGTATTTTCAATGATACACTGCATATGACTTTACATTATAATGTATTTTCAATGATACACTGCCTATTACGTTATATTATGAGGTATATTCAATGATACACTGCATATTGCGTTATATTATAAGGTATTGTCAATGATACACTGCATATTGCATTATTTTATAAGGTGTCTTCAATGATAGACTGCATATTACGTTATATTATAAGGTATTTTGAACGATACACTGCATATTAGATTATATTATAAGGTATTTTCAATGATACACTGCATATTGCGTTATATTATAAGGTATTTTCAATGATACACACCATATTACGTTATATTATAATGTATTTTCAATGATACACTGCATATTACGTTATATTATAAGGTATTTTCAATGATACACTGCATATTACGTTATATTATAAGGTATTTTCAATGATACACTGCATATTACGTCATATTATAAGGTATTTTCAATGATACACTGCATATTACGTTATATTATAAGGTATTTTCAATGACACACTGCATATTACGTTATATTATAAGGTATTTTCAATGATACACTGCATATTACGTTATATTATAAGGTATTTTCAATGACACACTGCATATTGCATTATTTTATAAGGTGTCTTCAATGATAGACTGCATATTACGTTATATTATAAGGTATTTTGAACGATACACTCCATATTAGATTATATTATAAGGTATTTTCAATGATACACTGCATATTGCGTTATATTATAAGGTATTTTCAATGATACACACCATATTACGTTATATTATAATGTATTTTCAATGATACACTGCATATGACTTTACATTATAATGTATTTTCAATGATACACTGCCTATTACGTTATATTATGAGGTATATTCAATGATACACTGCATATTGCGTTATATTATAAGGTATTGTCAATGATACACTGCATATTGCATTATTTTATAAGGTGTCTTCACTGATAGACTGCATATTACGGTATATTAGAAGGTATTTTGAACGATACACTGCATATTAGATTATATTATAAGGTATTTTCAATGATACACTGCATATTGCGTTATATTATAATGTATTTTCAATGATACACACCATATTACGTTATATTATAATGTATTTTCAATGATACACTGCATATTACGTTATATTATAAGGTATTTTCAATGATACACTGCATATTACGTTATATTATAAGGTATTTTCAATGATACACTGCATATTACGTCATATTATAAGGTATTTTCAATGATACACTGCATATTACGTTATATTATAAGGTATTTTCAATGACACACTGCATATTACGTTATATTATAAGGTATTTTCAATGATACACTGCATATTACGTTATATTATAAGGTATTTTCAATGACACACTGCATATTGCATTATTTTATAAGGTGTCTTCAATGATAGACTGCATATTACGTTATATTATAAGGTATTTTGAACGATACACTCCATATTAGATTATATTATAAGGTATTTTCAATGATACACTGCATATTGCGTTATATTATAAGGTATTTTCAATGATACACACCATATTACGTTATATTATAATGTATTTTCAATGATACACTGCATATGACTTTACATTATAATGTATTTTCAATGATACACTGCCAATTACGTTAATATTGAGGTATATTCAATGATACACTGCATATGACTTTATATTATAAGGTATTTTCAATGATACACTGCATATTACGTTATATTATGAGCCATTTTCAATGATAGACTGCAAATATTACGTTATATTATAAGGTATTTTCAATGATACACTGCATATTAGATTATATTCTACGGTATTTTCAATGATACACTGCATATTGCGTTATATTATAAGGTATTTTCAATGACACACTGCATATTACGTTATATCATAAGGTATTTTCAATGATACACTGCATATTACGTCATATTATAAGGTATTTTCAATGATACACTGCATATTACGTTATATTATAAGGTATTTTCAATGATACACTGCATATTACGTTATATTATAAGGTATTTTCAATGATACACTGCATATTACGTTATATTATAAGGTATTTCCAATGATACACTGCATATTACGTTATATTATAAGGTATTTTCAATGACACACTGCATATTACGTTATATTACAAGGCATTTTCAATGATACACTGCATATTACGTTATATTACAAGACATTTTCAATGATACACTGCATATTACGTTATATTATAATGTATTTTCAATGATACACTGCATATTACGTTATATTATAAGGTATTGTCAATGATAGACTGCATATTACGTTATATTATAAGGTATTTTCAATGTTACACTGCATATTACGTTATATTATAAAGTATTTTCAATGATACACAGCATATTACGTTATATTATAAGGTATTTTCAATGATATACTGCATATTACGTTATATCATAAGGTATTTTCAATGATACACTGCATATTACGTTATATTATTAGGTATTTTGAACGATACACGGCATATTAGATTATATTATAAGGTATTTTCAATGATACACTGCATATTGCGTTATATTATAATGTATTTTCAATGATATTCTGCATATTACTTTATATCATAAGGTATTGTCAATGATACACTGCATATTGCATTATTTTATAAGGTGCCTTCAATGATAGACTGCATATTACGTTATATTATAAGGTATTTTGAACGATACACTGCATATTAGATTATATTATAAGGTATTTTCAATGATACACTGCATATTGCGTTATATTATAAGGTATTTTCAATGATACACACCATATTACGTTATATTATAATGTATTTTCAATGATACACTGCATATGACTTTACATTATAATGTATTTTCAATGATACACTGCCTATTACGTTATATTATAAGGTATTTTCAATGATACACTGCATATTGCGTTATATTATAAGGTATTGTCAATGATACACTGCATATTGCATTATTTTATAAGGTGTCTTCAATGATAGACTGCATATTACGTTATATTATAAGGTATTTTGAACGATACACTGCATATTAGATTATATTATAAGGTATTTTCAATGATACACTGCATATTACGTTATATTATAAGGTATTTTCAATGACACACTGCATATTACGTTATATTACAAGGCATTTTCAATGATACACTGCATATTACGTTATATTACAAGACATTTTCAATGATACACTGCATATTACGTTATATTATAATGTATTTTCAATGATACACAGCATATTACGTTATATTATAAGGTATTTTCAATGATATACTGCATATTACGTTATATCATAAGGTATTTTCAATGATACACTGCATATTACGTTATATTATTAGGTATTTTGAACGATACACGGCATATTAGATTATATTATACGGTATTTTCAATGATACACTGCATATTGCGTTATATTATAATGTATTTTCAATGATACACTGCATATTACGTTATATTATAAGGTATTGTCAATGATAGACTGCATATTACGTTATATCATAAGGTATTGTCAATGATACACTGCATATTGCATTATTTTATAAGGTGCCTTCAATGATAGACTGCATATTACGTTATATTATAAGGTATTTTGAACGATACACTGCATATTAGATTATATTATAAGGTATTTTCAATGATACACTGCATATTGTGTTATATTATAAGGTATTTTCAATGATACACACCATATTACGTTATATTATAATGTATTTTCAATGATATACTGCATATGACTTTATATTATAAGGTATTTTCAATGATACACTGCATATTACGTTATATTATGAGCCATTTTCAATGATAGACTGCAAATATTACGTTATATTATAAGGTATTTTCAATGATACACTGCATATTAGATTATATTCTAAGGTATTTTCAATGATACACTGCATATTGCGTTATATTATAAGGTATTTTCAATGATACACTGCATATTACGTTATATCATAAGGTATTTTCAATGATACACTGCATATTACGTCATATTATAAGGTATTTTCAATGATACACTGCATATTACGTTATATTATAACGTATTTTCAATGATACACTGCATATGACTTTACATTATAATGTATTTTCAATGATACACTGCCTATTACGTTATATTATAAGGTATTTTCAATGATACACTGCATATGACTTTATATTATAAGGTATTTTCAATGATACACTGCATATTACGTTATATTATAAGGTATTTTCAATGATACACTGCATATTACGTTATATTATAAGGTATTTTCCATGATACACTGCATATTACGTTATATTATAAGGTATTTTCAATGACACACTGCATAATAGATTATATTATAAGGCATTTTCAATGATACACTGCATATTACGTTATATTACAAGGCATTTTCAATGATAGACTGCATATTACGTTATATTACAAGGCATCTTCAATGATACACTGCATATTACGTTATATTATAAGGTATTGTCAATGATAGACTGCATATTACGTTATATTATAAGGTATTGTCAATGATAGACTGCTTATTACGTTATATTATAAGGTATTTTCAATGATACACTGCATATTACGTTATATCATAGGGTATTTTCAATGACACACTGCATATTAGATTATATTATAAGGTATTTTCAATGATACACTGCATATTACGTTATATTATAAGGTATTTTCAATGTTACACTGCATATTACGTTATATTATAAGGTATTTTCAATGATACACTGCATATTACGTTATATTATAAGGTATTTTCAATGATACACAGCATATTACGTTATATTATAAGGTATTTTCAATGATATACTGCATATTACGTTATATCATAAGGTATTTTCAACGATACACTGCATATTACGTTATATTATTAGGTATTTTGAACGATACACGGCATATTAGATTATATTATAAGGTATTTTCAATGATACACTGCAAATATTGCGTTATATTATAAGGTATTGTCAATGATACACTGCATATTGCATTATTTTATAAGGTGTCTTCAATGATAGACTGCATATTACGTTATATTATAAGGTATTTTGAACGATACACTGCATATTACATTATATTATAAGGTATTTTCAATGATACACTGCATATTGCGTTATATTATAAGGTATTTTCAATGATACACAAAATATTACGTTATATTATAATGTATTTTCAATGATACACTGCATATTACGTTATATTATAAGGTATTTTCAATGATACACTGCATATTAGTTTATATTCTACGGTATTTTCAATGATACACTGCATATTGCGTTATATTATAAGGTATTTTCAATGATTCACTGCATATTACGTTATATCATAAGGTATTTTCAATGATACACTGCATATTACGTCATATTATGAGCCATTTTCAATGATAGACTGCAAATATTACGTTATATTATAAGGTATTTTCAATGATACACTGCATATTAGATTATATTCTAAGGTATTTTCAATGATACACTGCATATTGCGTTATATTATAAGGTATTTTCAATGATACACTGCATATTACGTTATATCATAAGGTATTTTCAATGATACACTGCATATTACGTCATATTATAAGGTATTTTCAATGATACACTGCATATTACGTTATATTATAACGTATTTTCAATGATACACTGCATATGACTTTACATTATAATGTATTTTCAATGATACACTGCCTATTACGTTATATTATAAGGTATATTCAATGATACACTGCATATGACTTTATATTATAAGGTATTTTCAATGATACACTGCATATTACGTTATATTATAAGGTATTTTCAATGATACACTGCATATTACGTTATATTATAAGGTATTTTCAATGATACACTGCATATTACGTTATATTATAAGGTATTTTCAATGACACACTGCATAATAGATTATCTTATAAGGCATTTTCAATGATACACTGCATATTACGTTATATTACAAGGCATTTTCAATGATAGACTGCATATTACGTTATATTATAAAGTATTTTCAATGATACACTGCATATTACGTTATATTATAAGGTATTGTCAATGATAGACTGCATATTACGTTATATTATAAGGTATTGTCAATGATAGACTGCTTATTACGTTATATTATAAGGTATTTTCAATGATACACTGCATATTACGTTATATCATAGGGTATTTTCAATGACACACTGCATATTAGATTATATTATAAGGTATTTTCAATGATACACTGCATATTACGTTATATTATAAGGTATTTTCAATGTTACACTGCATATTACGTTATATTATAAGGTATTTTCAATGATACACTGCATATTACGTTATATTATAAGGTATTTTCAATGATACACAGCATATTACGTTATATTATAAGGTATTTTCAATGATACACTGCATATTACGTTATATTATAAGGTATTTTCAATGATACACAGCATATTACGTTATATTATAAGGTATTTTCAATGATACACTGCATATTACGTTATATTATAAGGTATTTTCAATGACACACTGCATAATAGATTATCTTATAAGGCATTTTCAATGATACACTGCATATTACGTTATATTACAAGGCATTTTCAATGATAGACTGCATATTACGTTATATTATAAAGTATTTTCAATGATACACTGCATATTACGTTATATTATAAGGTATTGTCAATGATAGACTGCATATTACGTTATATTATAAGGTATTGTCAATGATAGACTGCTTATTACGTTATATTATAAGGTATTTTCAATGATACACTGCATATTACGTTATATTATAAGGTATTTTCAATGACACACTGCATATTACGTTATATTACAAGGCATTTTCAATGATACACTGCATATTACGTTATATTACAAGACATTTTCAATGATACACTGCATATTACGTTATATTATAATGTATTTTCAATGATACACAGCATATTACGTTATATTATAAGGTATTTTCAATGATATACTGCATATTACGTTATATCATAAGGTATTTTCAATGATACACTGCATATTACGTTATATTATTAGGTATTTTGAACGATACACGGCATATTAGATTATATTATACGGTATTTTCAATGATACACTGCATATTGCGTTATATTATAATGTATTTTCAATGATACACTGCATATTACGTTATATTATAAGGTATTGTCAATGATAGACTGCATATTACGTTATATCATAAGGTATTGTCAATGATACACTGCATATTGCATTATTTTATAAGGTGCCTTCAATGATAGACTGCATATTACGTTATATTATAAGGTATTTTGAACGATACACTGCATATTAGATTATATTATAAGGTATTTTCAATGATACACTGCATATTGTGTTATATTATAAGGTATTTTCAATGATACACACCATATTACGTTATATTATAATGTATTTTCAATGATATACTGCATATGACTTTATATTATAAGGTATTTTCAATGATACACTGCATATTACGTTATATTATGAGCCATTTTCAATGATAGACTGCAAATATTACGTTATATTATAAGGTATTTTCAATGATACACTGCATATTAGATTATATTCTAAGGTATTTTCAATGATACACTGCATATTGCGTTATATTATAAGGTATTTTCAATGATACACTGCATATTACGTTATATCATAAGGTATTTTCAATGATACACTGCATATTACGTCATATTATAAGGTATTTTCAATGATACACTGCATATTACGTTATATTATAATGTATTTTCAATGATACACTGCATATGACTTTACATTATAATGTATTTTCAATGATACACTGCCTATTACGTTATATTATAAGGTATATTCAATGATACACTGCATATGACTTTATATTATAAGGTATTTTCAATGATACACTGCATATTACGTTATATTATAAGGTATTTTCAATGATACACTGCATATTACGTTATATTATAAGGTATTTTCCATGATACACTGCATATTACGTTATATTATAAGGTATTTTCAATGACACACTGCATAATAGATTATATTATAAGGCATTTTCAATGATACACTGCATATTACGTTATATTACAAGGCATTTTCAATGATAGACTGCATATTACGTTATATTATAAAGTATTTTCAATGATACACTGCATATTACGTTATATTATAAGGTATTGTCAATGATAGACTGCATATTACGTTATATTATAAGGTATTGTCAATGATAGACTGCTTATTACTTTATATTATAAGGTATTTTCAATGATACACTGCATATTACGTTATATCATAGGGTATTTTCAATGACACACTGCATATTAGATTATATTATAAGGTATTTTCAATGATACACTGCATATTACGTTATATTATAAGGTATTTTCAATGTTACACTGCATATTACGTTATATTATAAGGTATTTTCAATGATACACTGCATATTACGTTATATTATAAGGTATTTTCAATGATACACAGCATATTACGTTATATTATAAGGTATTTTCAATGATATACTGCATATTACGTTATATCATAAGGTATTTTCAACGATACACTGCATATTACGTTATATTATTAGGTATTTTGAACGATACACGGCATATTAGATTATATTATAAGGTATTTTCAATGATACACTGCAAATATTGCGTTATATTATAAGGTATTGTCAATGATACACTGCATATTGCATTATTTTATAAGGTGTCTTCAATGATAGACTGCATATTACGTTATATTATAAGGTATTTTGAACGATACACTGCATATTAGATTATATTATAAGGTATTTTCAATGATACACTGCATATTGCGTTATATTATAAGGTATTTTCAATGATACACAAAATATTACGTTATATTATAATGTATTTTCAATGATACACTGCATATTACGTTATATTATAAGGTATTTTCAATGATACACTGCATATTAGTTTATATTCTACGGTATTTTCAATGATACACTGCATATTGCGTTATATTATAAGGTATTTTCAATGATTCACTGCATATTACGTTATATCATAAGGTATTTTCAATGATACACTGCATATTACGTCATATTATGAGCCATTTTCAATGATAGACTGCAAATATTACGTTATATTATAAGGTATTTTCAATGATACACTGCATATTAGATTATATTCTAAGGTATTTTCAATGATACACTGCATATTGCGTTATATTATAAGGTATTTTCAATGATACACTGCATATTACGTTATATCATAAGGTATTTTCAATGATACACTGCATATTACGTCATATTATAAGGTATTTTCAATGATACACTGCATATTACGTTATATTATAATGTATTTTCAATGATACACTGCATATGACTTTACATTATAATGTATTTTCAATGATACACTGCCTATTACGTTATATTATAAGGTATATTCAATGATACACTGCATATGACTTTATATTATAAGGTATTTTCAATGATACACTGCATATTACGTTATATTATAAGGTATTTTCAATGATACACTGCATATTACGTTATATTATAAGGTATTTTCAATGATACACTGCATATTACGTTATATTATAAGGTATTTTCAATGACACACTGCATAATAGATTATCTTATAAGGCATTTTCAATGATACACTGCATATTACGTTATATTACAAGGCATTTTCAATGATAGACTGCATATTACGTTATATTATAAAGTATTTTCAATGATACACTGCATATTACGTTATATTATAAGGTATTGTCAATGATAGACTGCATATTACGTTATATTATAAGGTATTGTCAATGATAGACTGCTTATTACTTTATATTATAAGGTATTTTCAATGATACACTGCATATTACGTTATATCATAGGGTATTTTCAATGACACACTGCATATTAGATTATGTTATAAGGTATTTTCAATGATACACTGCATATTACGTTATATTATAAGGTATTTTCAATGTTACACTGCATATTACGTTATATTATAAGGTATTTTCAATGATACACTGCATATTACGTTATATTATAAGGTATTTTCAATGATACACAGCATATTACGTTATATTATAAGGTATTTTCAATGATATACTGCATATTACGTTATATCATAAGGTATTTTCAATGATACACTGCATATTACGTTATATTATTAGGTATTTTGAACGATACACGGCATATTAGATTATATTATAAGGTATTTTCAATGATACACTGCAAATATTGCGTTATATTATAAGGTATTGTCAATGATACACTGCATATTGCATTATTTTATAAGGTGTCTTCAATGATAGACTGCATATTACGTTATATTATAAGGTATTTTGAACGATACACTGCATATTAGATTATATTATAAGGTATTTTCAATGATACACTGCATATTGCGTTATATTATAAGGTATTTTCAATGATACACAAAATATTACGTTATATTATAATGTATTTTCAATGATACACTGCATATTACGTTATATTATAAGGTATTTTCAATGATACACTGCATATTACGTTATATTATAAGGTATTTTCAATGATACACTGCATATTACGTCATATTATAAGGTATTTTCAATGATACACTGCATATTACGTTATATTATAAGGTATTTTCAATGATACACTGCATATTACGTTATATTATAAGGTATTTTCAATGATACACTGCATATTACGTTATATTATAAGGTATTTTCAATGACACACTGCATATTAGATTATATTATAAGGTATTTTCAATGATACACTGCATATTACGTTATATTATAAGGTATTTTCAATGATACACTGCATATTACGTCATATTATAATGTATTTTCAATGATACACTGCATATGACTTTACATTATAATGTATTTTCAATGATAAACTGCCTATTACGTTATATTATAAGGTATATTCAATGATACACTGCATATGACTTTATATTATAAGGTATTTTCAATGATACACTGCATATTACGTTATATTGTGAGCCATTTTCAGTGATAGACTGCAAATATTACGTTATATTATAAGGTATTTTCAATGATACACTGCATATTACGTTATATTATAAGGTATTTTCAATGATACACTGCATATTACGTTATATTATAAGGTATTTTCAATGACACACTGCATATTACGTTATAGTACAAGGCATTTTCAATGATACACTGCATATTACGTTATATTACAAGACATTTTCAATGATACACTGCATATTACGTTATATTATAATGTATTTTCAATGATACACAGCATATTACGTTATATTATAAGGTATTTTCAATGATATACTGCATATTACGTTATATCATAAGATATTTTCAATGATACACTGCATATTACGTTATATTATTAGGTATTTTGAACGATACACGGCATATTAGATTATATTATAAGGTATTTTCAATGATACACTGCATATTGCGTTATATTATAAGGTATTTTCAATGACACACTGCATATTAGATTATATTATAAGGTATTTTCAATTATACACTGCATATTACGTTATATTATAAGGTATTTTCAATGATACACTGCATATTACGTCATATTATAAGGTATTTTCAATGATACACTGCATATGACTTTACATTATAATGTATTTTCAATGATGCACTGCCTATTACGTTATATTATGAGGTATATTCAATGATACACTGCATATGACTTTATATTATAAGGTATTTTCAATGATACACTGCATATTACGTTATATTATGAGCCATTTTCAATGATAGACTGCAAATATTACGTTATATTATAAGGTATTTTCAATGATACACTGCATATTACGTCATATTATAAGGTATTTTCAATGATACACTGCATATGACTTTACATTATAAGGTATTTTCAATGACACACTGCATATTAGATTATATTATAAGGTATTTTCAATGATACACTGCATATTACGTTATATTATAAGGTATTTTCAATGTTACACTGCACATTACGTTATATTATAAGGTATTTTCAATGATACACTGCATATTACGTTATATTATAAGGTATTTTCAATGATACACTGCATATTACGTTATATTATAAGGTATTGTCAATGATAGACTGCGTATTACGTTATATTATAAGGTATTTTCAATGGTACACTGCATATTGCATTATTTTATAAGGTGTCTTCAATGATACACTGCACATTACGTTATATTATAAGGTATTTTCAATGATACACTGAATATTACGTTATATTATTAGGTATTTTCAATGATACTCTGCATATTACGTTATATTATAAGGTATTGTCAATGATAGACTGCGTATTACATTATATTATAAGGTATTTTCAATGATACACTGCAAATTGCATTATTTTATAAGGTGTCTTCAATGATACACTGCATATTACGTTATATTATGAGCCATTTTCAATGATAGACTGCAAATATTACGTTATATTATTAGGTATTTTCAATGATACACTGCATATTAGATTATATTCTACGGTATTTTCAATGATACACTGCATATTGCGTTATATTATAAGGTATTTTCAATGATACACTGCATATTACGTTATATCATAAGGTATTTTCAATGATACACTGCATATTACGTCATATTATGAGCCATTTTCAATGATTGACTGCAAATATTACGTTATATTATAAGGTATTTTCAATGATACACTGCATATTAGATTATATTCTACGGTATTTTCAATGATACACTGCACATTACGTTATATTATAAGGTATTTTCAATGATACACTGCATATTACGTTATATTATAAGGTATTGTCAATGATAGACTGCATATTACGTTATATTATAAGGTATTTACAATGTTACACTGCATATTACGTTATATTATAATGTATTTTCAATGATACACTGCATATGACTTTACATTATAATGTATTTTCAATGATACACTGCCTATTATGTTATATTATAAGGTATATTCAATGATACACTGCATATTACGTTATATTATTAGGTATTTTGAACGATACACGCCATATTAGATTATATTATAAGGCATTTTCAATGATACACTGCATATTGCGTTATATTATAATGTATTTTTAATGATACACTGCATATTACGTTATATTATAAGGTATTTTCAATGATACACTGCATATTGCGTTATATTATAAGGTATTGTCAATGATACACTGCATATTGCATTATTTTATAAGGTGTCTTCAATGATAGACTGCATATTAGATTATATTATAAGGTATTTTCAATGATACACTGCATATTACGTTATATTATAAGGTATTTTCAATGATACACTGCATATTAGATTATATTCTACGGTATTTTCAATGATACACTGCATATTGCGTTATATTATAAGGAATTTTCAATGATACACTGCATATTACGTTATATCATAAGGTATTTTCAATGATACACTGCATATTACGTTATATTACAAGGCATTTTCAATGATAGACTGCATATTACGTTATATTACAAGGCATTTTCAATGATACACTGCATATTAGATTATATTATAAGGTATTTTCAATGATACACAGCATATTACGTTATATTATAAGGTATTGTCAATGATAGACTGCAAATATTACGTTATATTATAAGGTATTTTCAATGTTACACTGCACATTACGTTATATTATAAGGTATTTTCAATGATACACTGAATATTACGTTATATTATTAGGTATTTTCAATGATACACTGCATATTACGTTATATTATAAGGTATTGTCAATGATAGACTGCGTATTACATTATATTATAAGGTATTTTCAATGATACACTGCATATTGCATTATTTTATAAGGTGTCTTCAATGATACACTGCGTATTACGTTATAGTATAAGGTATTTTCAATGACACACTGCATATTAGATTATATTATAAGGTATTTTCAATGATACACTGCATATTACGTTATATTATAAGGTATTTTCAATGTTACACTGCACATTACGTTATATTATAAGGTATTTTCAATGATACACTGCATATTACGTTATATTATAAGGTATTTTCAATGATACACTGCATATTACGTTATATTATAAGGTATTGTCAATGATAGACTGCGTATTACGTTATATTATAAGGTATTTTCAATGGTACACTGCATATTGCATTATTTTATAAGGTGTCTTCAATGATACACTGCACATTACGTTATATTATAAGGTATTTTCAATGATACACTGAATATTACGTTATATCATAAGGTATTTTCAATGATACACTGCATATTACGTTATATTACAAGACATTTTCAATGATACACTGCATATTACGTTATATTATAATGTATTTTCAATGATACACTGCATATTACGTTATATTATAAGGTATTGTCAATGATAGACTGCATATTACGTTATATTATAAGGTATTTTCAATGTTACACTGCACATTACGTTATATTATAAGGTATTTTCAATGACACACTGAATATTACGTTATATTATTAGGTATTTTCAATGACACACTGCATATTAGATTATATTATAAGGTATTTTCAATGATACACTGCATATTACGTTATATTATAAGGTATTTTCAATGTTACACTGCACATTACGTTATATTATAAGGTATTTTCAATGATACACTGCATATTACGTTATATTATAAGGTATTTTCAATGATACACTGCATATTACGTTATATTATAAGGTATTGTCAATGATAGACTGCGTATTACGTTATATTATAAGGTATTTTCAATGGTACACTGCATATTGCATTATTTTATAAGGTGTCTTCAATGATACACTGCACATTACGTTATATTATAAGGTATTTTCAATGATACACTGAATATTACGTTATATTATTAGGTATTTTCAATGATACTCTGCATATTACGTTATATTATAAGGTATTGTCAATGATAGACTGCGTATTACATTATATTATAAGGTATTTTCAATGATACACTGCATATTGCATTATTTTATAAGGTGTCTTCAATGATACACTGCGTATTACGTTATATTATAAGGTATTATCAATGATAGACTGCATGTTACGTTATATTATAAGGTATTTTCAATGATACACACCATATTACGTTATATTATAATGTATTTTCAATGATACACTGCATATGACTTTACATTATAATGTATTTTCAATGATACACTGCATATTACGTCATATTATAAGGTATTTTCAATGATACACTGCATATTACGTTATATTATAAGGTATTTTCAATGATACACTGCATATTACGTTATATTATAAGGTATTTTCAATGATACACTGCATATTACGTTATATTATAAGGTATTTTCAATGATACACTGCATATTACGTTATATTATAAGGTATTTTCAATGACATACTGCATATTAGATTATATTATAAGGTATTTTCAATGATAGACTGCATATTACGTTATATTATAAGGTATTTTCAATGTTACACTGCATATTACGTTATATTATAAGGTATTGTCAATGATAGACTGTTTTGTCCGTGGTCGATTTTGTAAGAATCGTTCGGACTTTGTAATATTTGCACAGCGAAGTGCCTACTAAGGTTTTTTCGAAGGACCACCTTCCGATTAGGAAGGACAAAAGATGAACCAAATTGCTATAAACCAATATATTTACACTTGTATAAAAACACACGTTGTTGTCGAGAACTGCTTCTAAGTTGGTAGGTTGTACAATAGAAATCTAAGGCGAGTTGAAACGCAAAGGTCGCGATGTTGTCTAGCTGCAGTTTGGTTGCAGTCTCGTAGCAGTCTAGTTGCCGTCTAGTTGCAATCTAGCCTGAGGACCGAGTGTTGTCTTATTTAACACTTCGGTCCTCCTCCCTACCTCTGATGAATTCATCCCCACTCTTAGGGATGATTTGGGGGGTGGACGGTACCAAAACTATGTTTTTGCAACGGTCCCGAAGATTTGACCAGGCCAACATTTGGCGACCAAACCTTGGATTTTCCAGCATCTGGCAACCAGATATGCTGTAGTTGCAAACGCATTAGTTGTCCGTGCTAGACCCAAGCGCGAACGTAATTTTAAGGGTTTTATGGCAAGGACGGGGGCGAGGGTAACCAGGTACGGACGGAAATCACGGGGCGATGACAGGCCCAACGCCGTAGCCAAACTACAAAACGTCACGTACCGGGCCCATGTGCAATACGGGTGTCCCTACCATAAATCCGTCTAGCGCGGCCGCTACATACCGCCCACCTTGAACTAACCGAGTTCAATAAAACAAAGTCTCAATCTGATGGACAGAGTTTGCGGTGCTAATCCAATAACTAAAAAAGGTGAGCTGTTATGTAGAGTAACTAAAGACTATGATTTAAGACAGCTAATAAATTAGGACAGAACAGAGAATTGTAAATAACTGTGAATAACCGCACAACTAAGGAAAGAATAAGAACAGAGTAAAACAAGAGATTATGTATATCTAAGAATGAAAACAAGACGATAATAAGCTTACAATAATTACTGAATGATAAAATAAACCAAACCAACTAAACGTATACTAGAAACTAAAATTAGACAAACGCAGATAAATCATACAAAGAAACACAATGAGGATAAAGAATTAAAAAAAATAACAAAACAAAATATGTACAGACGAACGCAAAAAAAGGGCGCATTACGCAACAGGATCGGGTGGTTGCATTGCCTCGGGTAAAACGCAAATCTTCGTCACGGGTCTCTTGTAGACACCGTTTGCAGTTCGGAGGGAGACCACCCTAGTGATGCCATCCTGACCAGGGTGCAGCTCGGTGATGCGGCCCAACAGCCACTTCATGGGAGGCAAATTCGCCTCCTTAACCAAGACCATGGTCCCAACCTTAAGCACGTCAGGGAAGCCGACCTTCCATTTTTTCCGTTGTTGGATCTCATGAAGATAATCCTGCTGCCACCTCTTCCAGAAATGCTGCAACATCTGCTGCAACAGCTGGTAACGATCTAACCGATTCTGAGCTACATTAGTGAGATCAGGTTGCGGGAATGACGTCAACGCGTCTCCGATCAAAAAATGACCAGGGGTCAAAGGATTGAGATCCAAAGGATCACTGGACATCGGGTGGAGGGGACGCGAGTTTAGCACTGCTTCAATTTGCGCCAATATGGTGGAAAACTCTTCAAACGTCAGTCGTTGCTCGCCAACTACTCGTTTGAGATGCAATTTGACTGATCTAACTCCCCTCTCCCACAACCCGCCAAAATGAGGAGCATATGGCGGGATGAAGTGCCATTCTACTCGTTCTTTTGCGGCAGCATCCATGATGGCATTTCTATTTTCGCCCTTAGTGAATAACATGCCCAACTCGTTTAATTCGTTAGATGCGCCTACAAAATTTTTGCCATTGTCCGAATATATGAGATTGCATCTACCGCGACGAGAAATAAACCTATGGAAGCATTTTATGAAGGCGTCGGTTGACAATTCCGCGGCCAGCTCGATATGCACGGCTTTGGTTACTAAGCAAACGAACAGGGAAATGTACGCCTTTCGACAGGTACGGCCGCGTCCCGAATCCTTTATTAGGAACGGACCAGCATAATCTACCCCGCAGGTAGAGAAGGCGCGCGACGGCGTAACTCGGGCGGCAGGTAAATTACCCATCTGGTAACTAATATCGGGGGGATTTGACCTGAAGCAGTTGATGCACTGTCGTAAAACCTTTTTTACAACTCGTTTACCAGCGATTATCCAAAACCGGGCGTGCAATGACGATAAAGTTTGTTGAAGCCCGGCGTGAAGCAAACGTAAATGCTCTCGTCTTATTATCAAGGTCGTTAGGGCCCCCGCATTTGGAAGAATTATCGGATGTCGACGGTTGTACTTTATCGGAGCATTACAGAGGCGTCCGCCCACCCTGAGAAGTCCGAGTTCGTCAATGAATGGATTTAAAGAGGCTAATCTGTTATTCTTTGCCAATGGTTTTTTCTGCAATAACAGATCTATTTCTAAACGGAAATGCAGCCCTTGAAACTGTTTAAACATTAACGTCTCGACCCTTTCTATTTCTGAAGCGGATATGGAACTAAGTGATGCACCAAGATTTTTGAAATTCCTGATGCGAGTGTTATTGATAAACCGATAACAGTATGCTAATACGCGAACTAGTTTTTGGTATGAAGAGTATTTTGCGGCCAATTCTAAGGTTAACGGATTATACGTGATTGGCGCGGACAATTGAATTATTGATATTTTTCGCTCTTCCGGAATGTCAGATATTGATGGTTCAGAAGTAGGCCAAGCGTTGGATTCCTCTGAAAGCCAAGATGGTCCACGCCACCAGAGCTTATTGCGTTGCAAATCTATTACCTTGGAACCACGCGATAGAAGGTCCGCGGGATTTTGAGTGGTCGGCACATGACCCCAATTTTCCACCGTAGTAAGATGTTGAATTTCAGCAACTCTGTTTGCGACAAATGTGTGCCAACGACATGGCCTACCTCTAATCCACGCCAATGCCGTGGCGGAGTCCGTCCAATAGAACTCGCGTAATTTACTAATTTGTAGGGCATCTCGCACCCTGTCTACTAACTGGGCCAATAAAAAGACACCGCACAATTCTAACCGCGGAATGCTAAGCGTTTTGAGAGGTGCTACCCGCGATTTTGCACACAACAGCCGGCTGTCCCATTCGCCGTTCACCGTGCGCGAACGTAAGTAAATAACGGCACCGTAGGCCCTTTCGGAAGCGTCCGAGAAGGCATGAAGCTCAACATGCAATGTGTTATGCACCACACGGCGCGAAATCCGTAGCGATGCAATGGCCGAGATTTCGTCTCGAAAATCCTGCCATTGCGAATGTACCTCGTGAGGAAGACTCTCATCCCAATCTAAACCCATCTGCCATAGTTTTTGCATTAATAGTTTTGCACGAATGGTGACGGGTCCGACAAGGCCCAACGGATCGAAAATTTGCGCGGTCTCGGCTAGTATGGATCGTTTTGTAATCCGAGATCCGTACCGATATGAATTGGTATAGCCTAGTTCATCGGACGATGAAGACCAGAGAAGACCCAATGTTTTGGCATCTTTATCCGCAGACTTGAATTCAAAATTATTGGGTGTACCATTGTCGTAATTTATGGCTTTAGGGTCATTGCTAGCCCATTTCCTTAATGGGAAACCGGCTTGATCTAAAATTTGTGTCAAGACATGACGGAGCTGAATGGCCTGTGGAAGGGTTTCACAGCCAGTTAACAAGTCGTCAACGTAGAAGTCAGTTTTTATAACTGCGCTGACATCAGGGTGCGACTGTTCGCAGGCCCTTCCTACTTCCCGAAGAGTCCGTGTGGCTAAGTACGAAGCTGAAGCTGTACCATATGTCACGGTGTTCAAAGAAAATTCAGAAATGCTTTCGTTATCATCGGAACGCCACAATATACGTTGGTATCGACGATGCTCGGGTTCTACTAAAATCTGTCTATACATTTTCTCTATGTCGGCAGACAGAACAATGCTATGCTTTCTGAATCTGACTAAAATATTGAATAAGTCGCCTTGAACCGGCGGACCAACTAATTGTGTGTCATTCAGCGAGATTCCTGAAGAGGTTTTCGCCGAACCATCAAAAACTACACGCAGCTTGGTAGTTGTGCTGCTATCTTTGAAAACGGCGTGATGTGGTAAATAAAAACAATTGTCTACATTAACCGGAGCTATGGTTGAGAGCCTCGTCATGTGACCGAGGGACTCGTATTCGTGCATGAACTTTACATACTGCGGTTTGAGATCCGGATTTCTACGAAATTTCCTTTCCATATTAATCAATCGCTTTTCGGCCTGCTCGCGAGAAGTACCGAGTTGCTTCAATTTATCGTTGAACGGAATGCGGACTATGTAACGCCCTGTGCTATCGCGTGTAGTCGTATTGTTAAAATGCTGTTCACAAATATCTAAGCTATTGATCTTTGTTAGGTCGCGCGAACCGAGTTCCTCTATCTCCCAGAAACGCGCGAGCCCTCGTTCTAATTGCGTATCGGTAACTGCGTGGCATGTGCGAACCGTAGTGCAAAGATGAGATTTCGGGAAACTAATAGCACCACCCAATACCCAACCAAGCCGTGTCTTCTGCCACATTAAAGTACCTACACCGACCTTGAACTGGCCTATGCAAAGCAAGTCCCAGAACAATCCCGCACCGATCAGAAGATCGATGCGACCCGGAAGCTGGAAATCGGGATCGGCTGGTCTAACTCCCCTCGGGATGGGAATATTCACCTTACTCAGTGGTATATTGGGCATTTCGTCGGTAATTCTATCTATTACTAAACAATCTATTTCTCGAGTAAAATTGCCATATCCAGAAGAGATGTGCAACAGCGTCCTACTATCTATAGAGTTTCTTGAATTGCCGATTCCACCGACCATCGTCTCGGTGTGCGTGGTCGGGAGGGATAATTTATTGCAGAATTCCTTACTAATGAAGTGAGATTGTGATCCCACGTCAAGCAATGCGCGGCATTTGTGTTTCTGACCCTTCTGGTCTACTACAAAAACTACGGCAGTGGATAGCACGGTGTACTCGGCAGGTACATTCGCAGAATGGGCGAAATATGAATCAAAACCCTGAGAGGTCGATGCTACCTGCGTCATCGATACTAATGGTTTGGGGGCTGGAGCCCTTTCGACTATTGTGTCTTCCCTGTGTAATATGGTGTGGTGCTTCTGCCCACATTTTCTACAATTTCCGCGCGTACAGCTATTAATGCTATGTCCCGGCGACAAACAATTGAAGCACACGCGAGCCCGTTTTATTGCTTCATGCCTCTCCGGAAACGACATCGCCGATAATTTTGTGCAATGGTATAACGCGTGGTCACCATTGCAAATTAAACATTTACTCGAATGGCTAGCGGTATACGACGATGGGACGTAAGGCTTACTGGGTGCTTCGCGAGGTCTGTACGGCTTACCGCGTTCGTTTGTTGCTATCGTCACAGGCGGTTTGTTGCCATCTTTTCTATTTAAATATATCACGCGCTGCTCTATAAATTTGGATAATTCGGGGAAAGTTGGTCTCGTGTCGGACTGCATAACCCGCTTTTCCCATTCGTCTAAGGATGCATGATCTAATCTTTTCGACAAATGTATACAAACTAACGCATCCCATAATTCTTCGGGTTTCAACAATGACTCTAATGCCCGAATGTTGTTTACGGCCTTGTCACCGAACTCGCTCAGTGCCTTAGCGTTAGATTTGCGAAGTGGCTCTATCGCTAACAATGAATCAATGAGGTGCGTGAGTAAGGCCCTCGGATCGTCGAAACGCTCCTTCAACCTCGACCACGCGAGGTCATAGTTCTCCGCGGAGATGCTAAAAGATTCTAAGACGAGTGCAGCAGAACCTGTTAGCGCAGACACCAGATAATTAAATTTGTCTATCTTAGATAGCTTGGCTGAGTTGTGTACTAGCGATATGAATGTATCACGAAACCGTATCCACTGGCTGAAATCCCCGTCAAACACCGGCAGTTTGATTATAGGTAAACGCGTGGATGGATAAAGATCGGAACCTATGTCAGTCACACTGCCCCCCAAGTTTGCCGCTGGCGACGGAGCACCCCGAAGTATTATCAATCGTTTCTCGGCGGCGGACATTAACTCAAAATACGATTGCTCGAATGTTTCGCGTTCCGACAACTGTGCTTCCGCGTTGGGTGTTCCGAACACCAAGGCCTCTATTTGTAATTGTAAGGCATCGAATTTTTCATTTAAGCTATCGTTTGACCGAATACGATTTTCAAATGCAACGACATCCCGAATTACATCAGGTGATTCGACTAAACGCCTGAGTAATGTTAGCTTAGTTTTTATGGCACCCCGTTGAGCATTTAACGATCTTAGTTCGGAGTCCATTCTGGCGCAATTGAAAAAGACAGTGTTTATGACTCACGGAGAAACGAAAGGACTGGTTGATTTCTGACGGCCCTCTGCGGTTGACGCTGCTATGGCCTGCGCTGCTTCTATCTCGTCCAGGGGTTAATGGCCCAAACGGTCATCGACGCTCGTGTCCTGGATGTTGCAGCTTAGGTGGAAAACGCCTCCGCTGTCCTCGTGGTCCAAATGATTGCTTTGCTAAGAAGATGAGATGTCACCAACGGCCTCCAATGATGTCGGTCACTCGCTGCTATCAAACCCAGAAGTACCAGTGATGATCACGTTGAGTAGTCTTCCTGGGTGAACGAAGTGACGTCCGTAGCTTCGTTGTATTTCCAAGATGCCAGTATCCGGCTCGAAGGACCAATGTTTTGTCCGTGGTCGATTTTGTAAGAATCGTTCGGACTTTGTAATATTTGCACAGCGAAGTGCCTACTAAGGTTTTTTCGAAGGACCACCTTCCGATTAGGAAGGACAAAAGATGAACCAAATTGCTATAAACCAATATATTTACACTTGTATAAAAACACACGTTGTTGTCGAGAACTGCTTCTAAGTTGGTAGGTTGTACAATAGAAATCTAAGGCGAGTTGAAACGCAAAGGTCGCGATGTTGTCTAGCTGCAGTTTGGTTGCAGTCTCGTAGCAGTCTAGTTGCCGTCTAGTTGCAATCTAGCCTGAGGACCGAGTGTTGTCTTATTTAACACTTCGGTCCTCCTCCCTACCTCTGATGAATTCATCCCCACTCTTAGGGATGATTTGGGGGGTGGACGGTACCAAAACTATGTTTTTGCAACGGTCCCGAAGATTTGACCAGGCCAACATTTGGCGACCAAACCTTGGATTTTCCAGCATCTGGCAACCAGATATGCTGTAGTTGCAAACGCATTAGTTGTCCGTGCTAGACCCAAGCGCGAACGTAATTTTAAGGGTTTTATGGCAAGGACGGGGGCGAGGGTAACCAGGTACGGACGGAAATCACGGGGCGATGACAGGCCCAACGCCGTAGCCAAACTACAAAACGTCACGTACCGGGCCCATGTGCAATACGGGTGTCCCTACCATAAATCCGTCTAGCGCGGCCGCTACATAGACTGCATATTACGTTATATTATAAGGTATTGTCAATGATAGACTGCATATTACGTTATATTATAAGGTATTTTCAATGATACACTGCATATTACGTTATATCATAAGGTATTTTCAATGATACACTGCATATTACGTTATATTATAAGGTATTTTCAATGATACACTGCATATTACGTTATATTATAAGGTATTTTCAATGACACACTGCATATTAGATTATATTATAAGGTATTTTCAATGATAGACTGCATATTACGTTATATTACAAGGCATTTTCAATGATACACTGCATATTAGATTATATTATAAGGTATTTTTAATGATACACTGCATATTACGTTATATCATAAGGTATTTTCAATGCTACACTAGATATTACGTTATATTATAAGGTATTGTCAATGATAGACTGCATATTACGTTATATTATAAGGTATTGTCAATGATAGACTGCATATTACGTTATATTATAAGGTATTGTCAATGATACACTGCATATTACGTAATATTATAAGGTATTTTCAATGATACACTGCATATTACGTTATATTACAAGACATTTTCAATGATACACTGCATATTACGTTATATTATAATGTATTTTCAATGATACACTGCATATTACGTTATATTATAAGGTATTGTCAATGATAGACTGCATATTACGTTATATTACAAGATATTTTCAATGATACACTGCATATTACGTTATATTATAATGTATTTTCAATGATACACTGCATATTACGTTATATTATAAGGTATTGTCAATGATACACTGCATATTGCATTATTTTATAAGGTGTCTTCAATGATACACTGCGTATTACGTTATATTATAAGGTATTATCAATGATAGACTGCATGTTACGTTATATTATAAGGTATTTTCAATGATACACTGCATATTACGTTACATTATAAGGTATTTTCAATGATACACAGCATATTACGTTATATTATAAGGTATTGTCAATGATAGACTGCAAATATTACGTTATATTATAAGGTATTTTCAATGTTACACTGCATATTACGTTATATTATAAGGTATTTTCAATGTTACACTGCATATTACGTTATATTATAAGGTATTTTCAATGATACACTGCATATTACGTTATATTATAAGGTATTTTCAATGACACACTGCATATTAGATTATATTATAAGGTATTTTCAATGATACACTGCATATTACGTTATATTATAAGGTATTTTCAATGTTACACTGCATATTACGTTATATTATAAGGTATTTTCAATGATACACTGCATATTACGTTAAATTACAATGCATTTTCAATGATAAACTGCAAATATTACGTTATATTATAAGGTATTTTGAACGATACACTGCATATTAGATTATATTATAAGGTATTTTCAGTGATACACTGCATATTACGTTATATTACAAGGCATTTTCAATGATAAACTGCATAGTACGTTATATTATAATGTATTTTCAATGATACACTGCATATTACGTTATATTATAAGGTATTGTCAATGATAGACTGCATATTACGTTATATTATAAGGTATTGTCAATGATAGACTGCATATTACGTTATATTATAAGGTATTTTCAATGATACACTGCATATTACGTTATATTATAAGGTATTTTCAATGATACACAGCATATTACGTTATATTATAAGGTATTGTCAATGATAGACTGCAAATATTACGTTATATTATAAGGTATTTTCAATTATACACTGCATATTACGTTATATTATAAGGTATTTTCAATGTTACACTGCATATTGCGTTATATTATAAGGTATTTTCAATGATACACTGCATATTACGTTATATCATAAGGTATTTTCAATGATACACTGCATATTACTTTATATTATAAGGTATTTTTAATGATACACTGCATATTACGTTATATTACAAGGCATTTTCAATGATAGACTGCAAATATTACGTTATATTATAAGGTATTTTGAACGATACACTGCATATTAGATTATATTATAATGTATTTTCAATGATACACTGCACATTGCGTTATATTATAAGGAATTGTCAATGATAGACTGCATATTACGTTATATTATAAGGTATTGTCAATGATAGACTGCATATTACGTTATATTATAAGGTATTTTGAACGATACACTGCATATTAGATTATATTATAAGGCATTTTCAATGATACACTGCATATTGCGTTATATTATAAGGTATTGTCAATGATAGACTGCATATTACGTTATATTATAAGGTATTGTCAATGATAGACTGCATATTACGTTATATTATAAGGTATATTCAATGATACACTGCATATTACGTTATATCATAAGGTATTTTCAATGATACACTGCATATTACGTTATATTATAAGGTATTTTCAATGATACACTAGATATTACGTCATATTATAAGGTATTTTCAATGATACACTGCATATTACGTTATATTATAAGGTATTTTCAATGATACACTGCATATTACGTTATATTATAAGGTATTTTCAATGATACACTGCATATTACGTTATATTATAAGGTATTTTCAATGACACACTGCATATTACGTTATATTATAAGGTATTTTCAATGATACACTGCATATTACGTTATATTATAAGGTATTTTCAATGACACACTGCATATTAGATTATATTATAAGGTATTTTCAATGATACACTGCATATTACGTTATATTATAAGGTATTTTCAATGTTACACTGCATATTACGTTATATTATAAGGTATTTTCAATGATACACTGCATATTACGTTAAATTACAATGCATTTTCAATGATAAACTGCAAATATTACGTTATATTATAAGGTATTTTGAACGATACACTGCATATTAGATTATATTATAAGGTATTTTCAGTGATACACTGCATATTACGTTATATTACAAGGCATTTTCAATGATAAACTGCATAGTACGTTATATTATAATGTATTTTCAATGATACACTGCATATTACGTTATATTATAAGGTATTGTCAATGATAAACTGCATAGTACGTTATATTATAATGTATTTTCAATGATACACTGCATATTACGTTATATTATAAGGTATTTTCAATGATACACTGCATATTACGTTATATTATAAGGTATTGTCAATGATAGACTGCATATTACGTTATATTATAAGGTATTGTCAATGATAGACTGCAAATATTACGTTATATTATAAGGTATTTTCAATGTTACACTGCATATTACGTTATATTATAAGGTATTTTCAATGTTACACTGCATATTACGTTATATTATAAGGTATTTTCAATGATACACAGCATATTACGTTATATTATAAGGTATTTTCAATGACACACTGCATATTAGATTATATTATAAGGTATTTTCAATGATACACTGCATATTACGTTATATTATAAGGTATTTTCAATGTTACACTGCATATTACGTTATATTATAAGGTATTTTCAATGATACACTGCATATTACGTTAAATTACAATGCATTTTCAATGATAAACTGCAAATATTACGTTATATTATAAGGTATTTTGAACGATACACTGCATATTAGATTATATTATAAGGTATTTTCAGTGATACACTGCATATTACGTTATATTACAAGGCATTTTCAATGATAAACTGCATAGTACGTTATATTATAAGGTATTTTCAATGATACACTGCATATTACGTTATATTATAAGGTATTGTCAATGATAGACTGCATATTACGTTATATTATAAGGTATTGTCAATGATAGACTGCATATTACGTTATATTATAAGGTATTTTCAATGATACACTGCATATTACGTTATATTATAAGGTATTTTCAATGATACACAGCATATTACGTTATATTATAAGGTATTGTCAATGATAGACTGCAAATATTACGTTATATTATAAGGTATTTTCAATGATACACTGCATATTACGTTATATTATAAGGTATTTTCAATGTTACACTGCATATTGCGTTATATTATAAGGTATTTTCAATGATACACTGCATATTACGTTATATCATAAGGTATTTTCAATGATACACTGCATATTACTTTATGTTATAAGGTATTTTTAATGATACACTGCATATTACGTTATATTACAAGGCATTTTCAATGATAGACTGCAAATATTACGTTATATTATAAGGTATTTTGAACGATACACTGCATATTAGATTATATTATAATGTATTTTCAATGATACACTGCACATTGCGTTATATTATAAGGAATTGTCAATGATAGACTGCATATTACGTTATATTATAAGGTATTGTCAATGATAGACTGCATATTACGTTATATTATAAGGTATTTTGAACGATACACTGCATATTAGATTATATTATAAGGGATTTTCAATGATACACTGCATATTGCGTTATATTATAAGGTATTGTCAATGATAGACTGCATATTACGTTATATTATAAGGTATTGTCAATGATAGACTGCATATTACGTTATATTATAAGGTATATTCAATGATACACTTCATATTACGTTATATCATAAGGTATTTTCAATGATACACTGCATATTACGTTATATTATAAGGTATTTTCAATGATACACTAGATATTACGTCATATTATAAGGTATTTTCAATGATACACTGCATATTACGTTATATTATAAGGTATTTTCAATGATACACTGCATATTACGTTATATTATAAGGTATTTTCAATGATACACTGCATATTACGTTATATTATAAGGTATTTTCAATGACACACTGCATATTACGTTATATTATAAGGTATTTTCAATGATACACTGCATATTACGTTATATTATAAGGTATTTTCAATGACACACTGCATATTAGATTATATTATAAGGTATTTTCAATGATACACTGCATATTACGTTATACCATAAGGTATTTTCAATGATACACTGCATATTACGTTATATTATAAGGTATTTTCAATAATTCACTGCATATTGCGTTATATTATAAGGTATTTTCAATGTTACTCTGCATATTACGCTATATTATAAGGTATTTTCATTGATACACTGCATATTAGATTATATTATAAGGTATTTTCAATGATACACTTCATATTACGTTATATCATAAGGTATTTTCAATGATACACTGCATATTACGTTATATTATAAGGTATTTTCAATGATACACTGCATATTACGTTAAATTACAAGGCATATTCAATGATAAACTGCAAATATTACGTTATATTATAAGGTATTTTGAACGATACACTGCATATTAGATTATATTATAAGGTATTTTCAGTGATACACTGCATATTACGTTATATTACAAGGCATTTTCAATGATAAACTGCATAGTACGTTATATTATAATGTATTTTCAATGATACACTGCATATTACGTTATATTATAAGGTATTGTCAATGATAGACTGCATATTACGTTATATTATAAGGTATTTTCAATGATACACTGCATATTACGTTATATTACAAGGCATTTTCAATGATAGACTGCAAATATTACGTTATATTATAAGGTATTTTGAACGATACACTGCATATTAGATTATATTATAATGTATTTTCAATGATACACTGCACATTGCGTTATATTATAAGGAATTGTCAATGATAGACTGCATATTACGTTATATTATAAGGTATTGTCAATGATAGACTGCATATTACGTTATATTATAAGGTATTTTCAATGATACACTGCATATTACGTTATATTATAAGGTATTTTCAATGACACACTGCATATTAGATTATATTATAAGGTATTTTCAATGATACACTGCATATTACGTTATATTATAAGGTATTTTCAATGTTACACTGCATATTACGTTATATTATAAGGTATTTTCAATGATACACTGCATATTACGTTATATTATAATGTATTTTCAATGATACACTGCATATTACGTTATATTATAAGGTATTGTCAATGATAGACTGCATATTACGTTATATTATAAGGTATTTTCAATGATACACTGCATATTACGTTAAATTACAAGGCATATTCAATGATAAACTGCAAATATTACGTTATATTATAAGGTATTTTGAACGATACACTGCATATTAGATTATATTATAAGGTATTTTCAGTGATACACTGCATATTACGTTATATTACAAGGCATTTACAATGATAAACTGCATAGTACGTTATATTATAATGTATTTTCAATGATACACTGCATATTACGTTATATTATAAGGTATTGTCAATGATAGACTGCATATTACGTTATATTATAAGGTATTTTCAATGATACACTGCATATTACGTTATATTACAAGGCATTTTCAATGATAGACTGCAAATATTACGTTATATTATAAGGTATTTTGAACGATACACTGCATATTAGATTATATTATAATGTATTTTCAATGATACACTGCACATTGCGTTATATTATAAGGAATTGTCAATGATAGACTGCATATTACGTTATATTATAAGGTATTGTCAATGATAGACTGCATATTACGTTATATTATAAGGTATTTTCAATGATACACTGCATATTACGTTATATTATAAGGTATTTTCAATGACACACTGCATATTAGATTATATTATAAGGTATTTTCAATGTTACACTGCATATTACGTTATATTATAAGGTATTTTCAATGATACACTGCATATTACGTTATATTATAAGGTATTTTCAATGACACACTGCATATTAGATTATATTATAAGGTATTTTCAATGGTACACTGCATATTACGTTATATTATAAGGTATTTTCAATGTTACACTGCATATTACGTTATATTATAAGGTATTTTCAATGATACACTGCATATTACGTTATATTATAAGGTATTTTCAATGACACACTGCATATTAGATTATATTATAAGGTATTTTCAATGATACACTGCATATTACGTTATATTATAAGGTATTTTCAATGTTACACTGCATATTACGTTATATTATAAGGTATTTTCAATGATACACTGCATATTACGTTATATTATAATGTATTTTCAATGATACACTGCATATTACGTTATATTATAAGGTATTGTCAATGATAGACTGCATATTACGTTATATTATAAGGTATTTTCAATGATACACTGCATATTACGTTATATTACAAGGCATTTTCAATGATAGACTGCAAATATTACGTTATATTATAAGGTATTTTGAACGATACACTGCATATTAGATTATATTATAAGGTATTTTCAGTGATACACTGCATATTACGTTATATTACAAGGCATTTTCAATGATAAACTGCATAGTACGTTATATTATAATGTATTTTCAATGATACACTGCATATTACGTTATATTATAAGGTATTGTCAATGATAGACTGCATATTACGTTATATTATAAGGTATTTTCAATGATACACTGCATATTACGTTATATTACAAGGCATTTTCAATGATAGACTGCAAATATTACGTTATATTATAAGGTATTTTGAACGATACACTGCATATTAGATTATATTATAATGTATTTTCAATGATACACTGCACATTGCGTTATATTATAAGGAATTGTCAATGATAGACTGCATATTACGTTATATTATAAGGTATTGTCAATGATAGACTGCATATTACGTTATATTATAAGGTATTTTCAATGATACACTGCATATTACGTTATATCATAAGGTATTTTCAATGATAGACTGCATATTACGTTATATTATAAGGTATTTTCAATGTTACACTGCATATTACGTTATATTATAAGGTATTTTCAATGATACACTGCATATTACGTTATATTATAAGGTATTTTCAATGACACACTGCATATTAGATTATATTATAAGGTATTTTCAATGATACACTGCATATTACGTTATATTATAAGGTATTTTCAATGATACACTGCATATTACGTTATATCATAAGGTATTTTCAATGATACACTAGATATTACGTTATATTATAAGGTATTGTCAATGATAGACTGCATATTACGTTATATTATAAGGTATTTTCAATGTTACACTGCATATTACGTTATATTATAAGGTATTTTCAATGATACACTGCATATTACTTTATATTATAAGGTATTTTCAATGATACACTGCATATTACGTTATATTATACGGTATTTTCAATAATTCACTGCATATTACGTTATATTATAAGGTTTTTTCAATGTTACACTGCATATTACGCTATATTATAAGGTATTTTCAATGATACACTGCATATTAGATTATATTATAAGGTATTTTCAATGATACACTGCATATTACGTTATATTATAAGGTATTTTCAATGATACACTGCATATTACGTTATATTATAAGGTATTTTCAATGATACACTGCATATTACGTTATATTATAAGGTATTTTCAATGACACACTGCATATTACGTTATATTATAAGGTATTTTCAATGATACACTGCATATTACGTTATATTATAAGGTATTTTCAATGACACACTGCATATTAGATTATATTATAAGGTATTTTCAATGATACACTGCATATTACGTTATATTATAAGGTATTTTCAATGTTACACTGCATATTACGTTATATTATAAGGTATTTTCAATGATACACTGCATATTACGTTATATTATAAGGTATTTTCAATGATACACTGCATATTACTTTATGTTATAAGGTATTTTCAATGATACATTGCATATTACGTTATATTACAAGGCATTTTCAATGATACACTGCATATTAGATTATATTATAAGGTATTTTCAATGATACACTGCATATTACGTTATATCATAAGGTATTTTCAATGATACACTAGATATTACGTTATATTATAAGGTATTGTCAATGATAGACTGCATATTACGTTATATTATAAGGTATTTTCAATGATACACTGCATATTACGTTATATTATAAGGTATTTTCAATGATACACTGCATATTACGTTATATTATAAGGTATTGTCAATGATAGACTGCATATTACGTTATATTATAAGGTATTGTCAATGATAGACTGCATATTACGTTATATTATAAGGTATTTTCAATGATACACTGCATATTACGTTACACCATAAGGTATTTTCAATGATACACTGCATATTACGTTATATTATAAGGTATTTTCAATAATTCACTGCATATTACGTTATATTATAAGGTATTTTCAATGTTACTCTGCATATTACGCTATATTATAAGGTATTTTCATTGATACACTGCATATTACGTTATATCATAAGGTATTTTCAATGATACACTGCATATTACGTTATATTGTAAGGTATTTTCAATGATACACTGCATATTACGTTAAATTACAAGGCATTTTCACTGATAAACTGCAAATATTACGTTATATTATAAGGTATTTTGAACGATACACTGCATATTAGATTATATTATAAGGTATTTTCAGTGATACACTGCATATTACGTTATATTACAAGGCATTTTCAATGATAAACTGCATAGTACGTTATATTATAATGTATTTTCAATGATACACTGCATATTACGTTATATTATAAGGTATTGTCAATGATAGACTGCATATTACGTTATATTATAAGGTATTTTCAATGATACACTGCATATTACGTTATATTACAAGGCATTTTCAATGATAGACTGCAAATATTACGTTATATTATAAGGTATTTTGAACGATACACTGCATATTAGATTATATTATAATGTATTTTCAATGATACACTGCACATTGCGTTATATTATAAGGAATTGTCAATGATAGACTGCATATTACGTTATATTATAAGGTATTGTCAATGATAGACTGCATATTACGTTATATTATAAGGTATTTTCAATGAT
The DNA here is from genome assembly GCA_916610255.1 of Lasioglossum lativentre. Classification (NCBI taxonomy): domain Eukaryota; kingdom Metazoa; phylum Arthropoda; class Insecta; order Hymenoptera; family Halictidae; genus Lasioglossum; species Lasioglossum lativentre. Next base: position 55,704 of record CAKAJI010000440.1, read on the forward strand.
ACACTGCATATTACGTTATATCATAAGGTATTTTCAATGATAGACTGCATATTACGTTATATTATAAGGTATTTTCAATGTTACACTGCATATTACGTTATATTATAAGGTATTTTCAATGATACACTGCATATTACGTTATATTATAAGGTATTTTCAATGACACACTGCATATTAGATTATATTATAAGGTATTTTCAATGATACACTGCATATTACGTTATATTATAAGGTATTTTCAATGTTACACTGCATATTACGTTATATTATAAGGTATTTTCAATGATACACTGCATATTACTTTATGTTATAAGGTATTTTCAATGATACACTGCATATTACGTTATATTACAAGGCATTTTCAATGATAGACTGCAAATATTACGTTATATTATAAGGTATTTTGAACGATACACTGCATATTAGATTATATTATAAGGGATTTTCAATGATAGACTGCATATTACGTTATATTATAAGGTATTTTCAATGATACACTGCATATTACGTTATATTACAAGGCATTTTCAATGATAGACTGCAAATATTACGTTATATTATAAGGTATTTTGAACGATACACTGCATATTAGATTATATTATAATGTATTTTCAATGATACACTGCACATTGCGTTATATTATAAGGAATTGTCAATGATAGACTGCATATTACGTTATATTATAAGGTATTGTCAATGATAGACTGCATATTACGTTATATTATAAGGTATTTTCAATGATACACTGCATATTACGTTATATCATAAGGTATTTTCAATGATAGACTGCATATTACGTTATATTATAAGGTATTTTCAATGTTACACTGCATATTACGTTATATTATAAGGTATTTTCAATGATACACTGCATATTACGTTATATTATAAGGTATTTTCAATGACACACTGCATATTAGATTATATTATAAGGTATTTTCAATGATACACTGCATATTACGTTATATTATAAGGTATTTTCAATGTTACACTGCATATTACGTTATATTATAAGGTATTTTCAATGATACACTGCATATTACTTTATGTTATAAGGTATTTTCAATGATACACTGCATATTACGTTATATTACAAGGCATTTTCAATGATAGACTGCAAATATTACGTTATATTATAAGGTATTTTGAACGATACACTGCATATTAGATTATATTATAAGGGATTTTCAATGATAGACTGCATATTACGTTATATTATAAGGTATTTTCAATGATACACTGCATATTACTTTATGTTATAAGGTATTTTCAATGATACACTGCATATTACGTTATATTACAAGGCATTTTCAATGATACACTGCATATTAGATTATATTATAAGGTATTTTCAATGATACACAGCATATTACGTTATATTATAAGGTATTGTCAATGATAGACTGCAAATATTACGTTATATTATAAGGTATTTTCAATGTTACACTGCATATTACGTTATATTATAAGGTATTTTCAATGTTACACTGCATATTACGTTATATTATAAGGTATTTTCAATGATAGACTGCATATTACGTTATATTATAAGGTATTTTCAATGATATACTGAATATTACGTTATATTATAAGGTATTTTCAATGATACACAGCATATTACGTTATATTATAAGGTATTGTCAATGATAGACTGCAAATATTACGTTATATTATAAGGTATTTTCAATGTTACACTGCATATTAAGTTATATTATAAGGTATTTTCAATGTTACACTGCATATTACGTTATATTATAAGGTATTTTCAATGATACACTGCATATTACGTTATATTATAAGGTATTTTCAATGATACACTGCATATTACGTTATATTATAAGGTATTTTCAATGATACACTGCATATTACTTTATGTTATAAGGTATTTTCAATGATACACTGCATATTACGTTATATTACAAGGCATTTTCAATGATAGACTGCAAATATTACGTTATGTTATAAGGTATTTTGAACTATACACTGCATATTAGATTATATTATAATGTATTTTCAATGATACACTGCACATTGCGTTATATTATAAGGAATTGTCAATGATAGACTGCATATTACGTTATATTATAAGGTATTGTCAATGATAGACTGCATATTACGTTATATTATAAGGTATTTTCAATGATACACTGCATATTACGTTATATCATAAGGTATTTTCAATGATAGACTGCATATTACGTTATATTATAAGGTATTTTCAATGATACACTGCATATTACTTTATATTATAAGGTATTTTCAATGATACACTGCATATTACGTTATATTATACGGTATTTTCAATAATTCACTGCATATTACGTTATATTATAAGGTATTTTCAATGTTACACTGCATATTACGCTATATTATAAGGTATTTCCAATGATACACTGCATATTAGATTATATTATAAGGTATTTTCAATGATACACTGCATATTACGTTATATCATAAGGTATTTTCAATGATACACTAGATATTACGTCATATTATAAGGTATTTTCAATGACACACTGCATATTAGATTATATTATAAGGTATTTTCAATGATAGACTGCATATTACGTTATATTATAAGGTATTTTCAATGTTACACTGCATATTACGTTATATTATAAGGTATTTTCAATGATACACTGCATATTACGTTATATTATAAGGTATTTTCAATGACACACTGCATATTAGATTATATTATAAGGTATTTTCAATGTTACACTGCATATTACGTTATATTATAAGGTATTTTCAATGTTACACTGCATATTACGTTATATTATAAGGTATTTTCAATGATACACTGCATATTACGTTATATTATAAGGTATTTTCAATGATACACTGCATATTACTTTATGTTATAAGGTATTTTCAATGATACACTGCATATTACGTTATATTACAAGGCATTTTCAATGATAGACTGCAAATATTACGTTATATTATAAGGTATTTTGAACGATACACTGCATATTAGATTATATTATAATGTATTTTCAATGATACATTGCACATTGCGTTATATTATAAGGAATTGTCAATGATAGACTGCATATTACGTTATATTATAACGTATTGTCAATGATAGACTGCATATTACGTTATATTATAAGGTATTTTCAATGATACACTGCATATTACGTTGTATTATAAGGTATTTTCAATGATAGACTGCATATTACGTTATATTATAAGGTATTTTCAATGTTACACTGCATATTACGTTATATTATAAGGTATTTTCAATGATACACTGCATATTACGTTATATTATAAGGTATTTTCAATGACACACTGCATATTAGATTATATTATAAGGTATTTTCAATGATACACTGCATATTACGTTATATTATAAGGTATTGTCAATGATAGACTGCATATTACGTTATATTATAAGGTATTTTCAATGATACACTGCATATTACGTTATATTATAAGGTATTTTCAATGATACACAGCATATTACGTTATATTATAAGGTATTGTCAATGATAGACTGCAAATATTACGTTATATTATAAGGTATTTTCAATGTTACACTGCATATTACGTAATATTATAAGGTATTTTCAATGATACACTGCATATTACGTTATATTATAAGGTATTTTCAATGATACACTGCATATTACTTTATGTTATAAGGTATTTTCAATGATACACTGCATATTACGTTATATTACAAGGCATTTTCAATGATAGACTGCAAATATTACGTTATATTATAAGGTATTTTGAACGATACACTGCATATTAGATTATATTATAAGGGATTTTCAATGATACACTGCATATTGCGTTATATTATAAGGTATTGTCAATGATAGACTGCAGATTACGTTATATTATAAGGTATTTTCAATGATACACTGCATATTACGTTATATTATAAGGTATTTTCAATGACACACTGCATATTAGATTATATTATAAGGTATTGTCAATGATAGACTGCAGATTACGTTATATTATAAGGTATTGTCAATGATAGACTGCATATTACGTTATATTATAAGGTATTTTCAATGATTCACTGCATATTACTTTATGTTATAAGGTATTTTCAATGATACACTGCATATTACGTTATATTACAAGGCATTTTCAATGATACACTGCATATTAGATTATATTATAAGGTATTTTCAATGATACACAGCATATTACGTTATATTATAAGGTATTGTCAATGATAGACTGCAAATATTACGTTATATTATAAGGTATTTTCAATGATAGACTGCATATTACGTTATATTATAAGGTATTTTCAATGATAAACTGAATATTACGTTATATTATAAGGTATTTTCAATGATACACAGCATATTACGTTATATTATAAGGTATTGTCAATGATAGACTGCAAATATTACGTTATATTATAAGGTATTTTCAATGTTACACTGCATATTACGTTATATTATAAGGTATTTTCAATGTTACACTGCATATTACGTTATATTATAAGGTATTTTCAATGATACACTGCATATTACGTTATATTATAAGGTATTTTCAATGATACACTGCTTATTACTTTATGTTATAAGGTATTTTCAATGATACACTGCATATTACGTTATATTACAAGGCATTTTCAATGATAGACTGCAAATATTACGTTATATTATAAGGTATTTTGAACGATACACTGCATATTAGATTATATTATAATGTATTTTCAATGATACACTGCACATTGCGTTATATTATAAGGAATTGTCAATGATAGACTGCATATTACGTTATATTATAAGGTATTGTCAATGATAGACTGCATATTACGTTATATAATAAGGTATTTTCAATGATACACTGCATATTACGTTATATCATAAGGTATTTTCAATGATAGACTGCATATTACGATATATTATAAGGTATTTTCAATGATACACTACATATTACTTTATATTATAAGGTATTTTCAATGATACACTGCATATTACGTTTTATTATACGGTATTTTCAATAATTCACTGCATATTACGTTATATTATAAGGAATTGTCAATGATAGACTGCAGATTACGTTATATTATAAGGTATTGTCAATGATAGACTGCATATTACGTTATATTATAAGGTATTTTCAATGATACACTGCATATTACGTTATATTACAAGGCATTTTCAATGATAGACTGCATATTACGTTATATTATAAGGTATTTTCAATGATACACTGCATATTACGTTATATTATAAGGTATTTTCAATGACACACTGCATATTAGATTATATTATAAGGTATTTTCAATGATACACTGCATATTACGTTATATTATAAGGTATTTTCAATGTTACACTGCATATTACGTTATATTATAAGGTATTTTGATCGATACACTGCATATTAGATTATATTATAAGGGATTTTCAATGATACACTGCATATTGCGTTATATTATAAGGTATTGTCAATGATAGACTGCAGATTACGTTATATTATAAGGTATTGTCAATGATAGACTGCATATTACGTTATATTATAAGGTATTTTCAATGATACACTGCATATTACTTTATGTTATAAGGTATTTTCAATGATACACTGCATATTACGTTATATTATAAGGTATTTTCAATGATACACTGCATATTACGTTATATTATAAGGTATTTTCAATGACACACTGCATATTAGATTATATTATAAGGTATTTTCAATGATACACTGCATATTACGTTATATTATAAGGCATTTTCAATGATAGACTGCAAATATTACGTTATATTATAAGGTATTTTGATCGATACACTGCATATTAGATTATATTATAAGGGATTTTCAATGATACACTGCATATTGCGTTATATTATAAGGTATTGTCAATGATAGACTGCAGATTACGTTATATTATAAGGTATTGTCAATGATAGACTGCATATTACGTTATATTATAAGGTATTTTCAATGATACACTGCATATTACTTTATGTTATAAGGTATTTTCAATGATACACTGCATATTACGTTATATTACAAGGCATTTTCAATGATACACTGAATATTAGATTATATTATAAGGTATTTTCAATGATACACAGCATATTACGTTATATTATAAGATATTGTCAATGATAGACTGCAAATATTACGTTATATTATAAGGTATTTTCAATGTTACACTGCATATTACGTTATATTATAAGGTATTTTCAATGTTACACTGCATATTACGTTATATTATAAGGTATTTTCAATGATAGACTGCATATTACGTTTTATTATACGGTATTTTCAATAATTCACTGCATATTACGTTATATTATAAGGAATTGTCAATGATAGACTGCAGATTACGTTATATTATAAGGTATTGTCAATGATAGACTGCATATTACGTTATATTATAAGGTATTTTCAATGATACACTGCAAATTACTTTATGTTATAAGGTATTTTCAATGATACACTGCATATTACGTTATATTACAAGGCATTTTCAATGATAGACTGCAAATATTACGTTATATTATAAGGTATTTTGAACGATACACTGCATATTAGATTATATTATAAGGGATTTTCAATGATACACTGCATATTGCGTTATATTATAAGGTATTGTCAATGATAGACTGCAGATTACGTTATATCATAAGGTATTGTCAATGATAGACTGCATATTACGTTATATTATAAGGTATTTTCAATGATACACTGCATATTACTTTATGTTATAAGGTATTTTCAATGATACACTGCATATTACGTTATATTACAAGGCATTTTCAATGATACACTGAATATTATATTATATTATAATGTATTTTCAATGATACACAGCATATTACGTTATATTATAAGATATTGTCAATGATAGACTGCAAATATTACGTTATATTATAAGGTATTTTCAATGTTACACTGCATATTACGTTATATTATAAGGTATTTTCAATGTTACACTGCATATTACGTTATATTATAAGGTATTTTCAATGATAGACTGCATATTACGTTATATTATTATAAGGTATTTTCAATGATATACTGAATATTACGTTATATTATAAGATATTGTCAATGATAGACTGCAAATATTACGTTATATTATAAGGTATTTTCAATGTTACACTGTATATTACGTTATATTATAAGGTATTGTCAATGATAGACTGCAAATATTACGTTATATTATAAGGTATTTTCAATGTTACACTGCATATTACGTTATATTATAAGGTATTTTCAATGTTACACTGCATATTACGTTATATTATAAGGCATTTTCAATGATACACTGAATATTAGATTATATTATAAGGTATTTTCAATGATACACAGCATATTACGTTATATTATAAGATATTGTCAATGATAGACTGCAAATATTACGTTATATTATAAGGTATTTTCAATGTTACACTGTATATTACGTTATATTATAAGGTATTTTCAATGTTACACTGCATATTACGTTATATTATAAGGTATTTTCAATGTTACACTGCATATTACGTTATATTATAAGGTATTTTCAATGATAGACTGCATATTACGTTATATTATAAGGTATTTTCAATGATATACTGAATATTACGTTATATTATAAGGTATTTTCAATGTTACACTGCATATTACGTTATATTATAAGGTATTTTCAATGTTACACTGCATATTACGTTATATTATAAGGTATTTTCAATGATACACTGCATATTACGTTATATTATAAGGTATTTTCAATGATACACTGCATATTACTTTATGTTATAAGGTATTTTCAATGATACACTGCATATTACGTTATATTACAAGGCATTTTCAATGATAGACTGCAAATATTACGTTATATTATAAGGTATTTTGAACGATACACGGCATATTAGATTATATTATAATGTATTTTCAATTGCACATTGCGTTATATTATAAGGAATTGTCAATGATAGACTGCATATTACGTTATATTATAACGTATTGTCAATGATAGACTGCATATTACGTTATATTATAAGGTATTTTCAATGATACACTGCATATTACGTTATATTATAAGGTATTTTCAATGACACACTGCATATTAGATTATATTATAAGGTATTTTCAATGATACACTGCATATTACGTTATATTATAAGGTATTGTCAATGATAGACTGCATATTACGTTATATTATAAGGTATTTTCAATGATACACTGCATATTACGTTATATCATAAGGTATTTTCAATGATACACTGCATATTAGATTATATTATAAGGTATTTTCAATGATACACTGCATATTACGTTATATCATAAGGTATTTTCAATGATACACTAGATATTACGTTATATTATAAGGTATTGTCAATGTTACACTGCATATTACGTTATATTATAAGGTATTTTCAATGATACACTGCATATTACGTTATATTATAAGGTATTTTGATCGATACACTGCATATTAGATTATATTATAAGGGATTTTCAATGATACACAGCATATTACGTTATATTATAAGATATTGTCAATGATAGACTGCAAATATTACGTTATATTATAAGGTATTTTCAATGTTACACTGCATATTACGTTATATTATAAGGTATTTTCAATGTTACACTGCATATTACGTTATATTATAAGGTATTTTCAATGATAGACTGCATATTACGTTATATTATAAGGTATTTTCAATGATATACTGAATATTACGTTATATTACAAGGCATTTTCAATGATACACTGAATATTAGATTATATTATAAGGTATTTTCAATGATACACAGCATATTACGTTATATTATAAGATATTGTCAATGATAGACTGCAAATATTACGTTATATTATAAGGTATTTTCAATGTTACACTGCATATTAGATTATATTATAATGTATTTTCAATGATACATTGCACATTGCGTTATATTATAAGGAATTGTCAATGATAGACTGCATATTACGTTATATTATAACGTATTGTCAATGATAGACTGCATATTACGTTATATTATAAGGTATTTTCAATGATACACTGCATATTACGTTATATCATAAGGTATTTTCAATGATAGACTGCATATTACGTTATATTATAAGGTATTTTCAATGTTACACTGCATATTACGTTATATTATAAGGTATTTTCAATGATACACTGCATATTACGTTATATTATAAGGTATTTTCAATGATACACTGCATATTAGATTATATTATAAGGTATTTTCAATGATACACTGCATATTACGTTATATTATAAGGTATTGTCAATGATAGACTGCATATTACGTTATATTATAAGGTATTTTCAATGATACACTGCATATTACGTTATATCATAAGGTATTTTCAATGATACACTGCATATTAGATTATATTATAAGGTATTTTCAATGATACACTGCATATTACGTTATATCATAAGGTATTTTCAATGATACACTAGATATTACGTTATATTATAAGGTATTGTCAATGATAGACTGCATATTACGTTATATTATAAGGTATTTTCAATGATACACTGCATATTACGTTATATTATAAGGTATTTTGATCGATACACTGCATATTAGATTATATTATAAGGGATTTTCAATGATACACAGCATATTACGTTATATTATAAGATATTGTCAATGATAGACTGCAAATATTACGTTATATTATAAGGTATTTTCAATGTTACACTGCATATTACGTTATATTATAAGGTATTTTCAATGTTACACTGCATATTACGTTATATTATAAGGTATTTTCAATGATAGACTGCATATTACGTTATATTATAAGGTATTTTCAATGATATACTGAATATTACGTTATATTACAAGGCATTTTCAATGATACACTGAATATTAGATTATATTATAAGGTATTTTCAATGATACACAGCATATTACGTTATATTATAAGATATTGTCAATGATAGACTGCAAATATTACGTTATATTATAAGGTATTTTCAATGTTACACTGTATATTACGTTATATTATAAGGTATTTTCAATGTTACACTGCATATTACGTTATATTATAAGGTATTTTCAATGATAGACTGCATATTACGTTATATTATAAGGTATTTTCAATGATATACTGAATATTACGTTATATTATAAGGTATTTTCAATGTTACACTGCATATTACGTTATATTATAAGGTATTTTCAATGTTACACTGCATATTACGTTATATTATAAGGTATTTTCAATGATACACTGCATATTACGTTATATTATAAGGTATTTTCAATGATACACTGCATATTACTTTATGTTATAAGGTATTTTCAATGATACACTGCATATTACGTTATATTACAAGGCATTTTCAATGATAGACTGCAAATATTACGTTATATTATAAGGTATTTTGAACGATACACTGCATATTAGATTATATTATAATGTATTTTCAATGATACATTGCACATTGCGTTATATTATAAGGAATTGTCAATGATAGACTGCATATTAGATTATATTATAAGGTATTTTCAATGATACACTGCATATTACGTTATATCATAAGGTATTTTCAATGATACACTAGATATTACGTTATATTATAAGGTATTGTCAATGATAGACTGCATATTACGTTATATTATAAGGTATTTTCAATGATACACTGCATATTACGTTATATTATAAGGTATTTTCAATGATACACTGCATATTACGTTATATTATAAGGTATTTTCAATGTTACACTGCATATTACGTTATATTATAAGGTATTTTCAATGATACACTGCATATTACGTTATATTATAAGGTATTTTCAATGATACACTGCATATTACTTTATGTTATAAGGTATTTTCAATGATACACTGCATATTACGTTATATTACAAGGCATTTTCAATGATAGACTGCAAATATTACGTTATATTATAAGGTATTTTGAACGATACACTGCATATTAGATTATATTATAAGGGATTTTCAATGATACACTGCATATTGCGTTATATTATAAGGTATTGTCAATGATAGACTGCAGATTACGTTATATTATAAGGTATTGTCAATGATAGACTGCATATTACGTTATATTATAAGGTATTTTCAATGATACACTGCATATTACTTTATGTTATACGGTATTTTCAATGATACACTGCATATTACGTTATATTACAAGGCATTTTCAATGATACACTGCATATTAGATTATATTATAAGGTATTTTCAATGATACACTGCATATTACGTTATATCATAAGGTATTTTCAATGATACACTGCATATTACGTTATATCATAAGGTATTTTCAATGATACACTGCATATTACGTTATATTATAAGGTATTTTCAATGATACACTGCATATTACGTTATATCATAAGGTATTTTCAATGATACAATGCATATTACGTTATATTATAAGGTATTTTCAATGATAGACTGCATATTACGTTATATTATAAGGTATTTTCAATGATACACTGCATATTACTTTATGTTATAAGGTATTTTCAATGATACACTGCATATTACGTTATATTACAAGGCATTTTCAATGATACACTGCATATTAGATTATATTATAAGGTATTTTCAATGATACACAGCATATTACGTTATATTATAAGGTATTGTCAATGATAGACTGCAAATATTACGTTATATTATAAGGTATTTTCAATGATGCACTGCATATTACGTTATATTATAAGGTATTTTCAATGTTACACTGCATATTACGTTATATTATAAGGTATTTTCAATGATAGACTGCATATTACGTTATATTATAAGGTATTTTCAATGATACACTGCATATTACGTTATATTATAAGGTATTTTCAATGATACACAGCATATTACGTTATATTATAAGGTATTGTCAATGATAGACTGCAAATATTACGTTATATTATAAGGTATTTTCAATGTTACACTGCATATTACGTTATATTATAAGGTATTTTCAATGTTACACTGCATATTACGTTATATTATAAGGTATTTTCAATGATACACTGCATATTACGTTATATTATAAGGTATTTTCAATGATAAACTGCATAGTACGTTATATTATAAGGTATTGTCAATGATAGACTGCATATTACGTTATATTATAAGGTATTTTCAATGATACACTGCATATTACGTTATATCATAAGGTATTTTCAATGATAGACTGCATATTACGTTATATTATAAGGTATTTTCAATGTTACACTGCATATTACGTTATATTATAAGGTATTTTCAATGATACACTGCATATTACGTTATATTATAAGGTATTTTCAATGACACACTGCATATTAGATTATATTATAAGGTATTTTCAATGATACACTGCATATTACGTTATATTATAAGGTATTTTCAATGTTACACTGCATATTACGTTATATTATAAGGTATTTTCAATGATACACTGCATATTACGTTAAATTACAAGGCATTTTCAATGATAAACTGCAAATATTACGTTATATTATAAGGTATTTTGAACGATACACTGCATATTACTTTATGTTATAAGGTATTTTCAATGATACACTGCATATTACGTTATATTACAAGGCATTTTCAATGATACACTGCATATTAGATTATATTATAAGGTATTTTCAATGTTACACTGCATATTACGTTATATTATAAGGTATTTTGAACGATACACTGCATATTAGATTATATTATAAGGGATTTTCAATGATACACTGCATATTACGTTATATTATAAGGTATTTTCAATGATACACTGCATATTACGTTATATTATAAGGTATTTTCAATGACACACTGCATATTAGATTATATTATAAGGTATTTTCAATGATACACTGCATATTACGTTATATTATAAGGTATTTTCAATGTTACACTGCATATTACGTTATATTATAAGGTATTTTCAATGATACACTGCATATTACGTTATATTATAAGGTATTTTCAATGATACACTGCATATTACTTTATATTATAAGGTATTTTCAATGATAGACTGCATATTACGTTATATTACAAGGCATTTTCAATGATAGACTGCAAATATTACGTTATATTATAAGGTATTTTCAATGGTACACTGCATATTACGTTATATCATAAGGTATTTTCAATGATACACTAGATATTACGTTATATTATAAGGTATTGTCAATGATAGACTGCATATTACGTTATATTATAAGGTATTTTCAATGATACACTGCATATTACGTTATATTATAAGGTATTTTCAATGATACACAGCATATTACGTTATATTACAAGGCATTTTCAATGATAGACTGCAAATATTACGTTATATTATAAGGTATTTTCAATGGTACACTGCATATTACGTTATATCATAAGGTATTTTCAATGATACACTAGATATTACGTTATATTATAAGGTATTGTCAATGATAGACTGCATATTACGTTATATTATAAGGTATTTTCAATGATACACTGCATATTACGTTATATTATAAGGTATTTTCAATGATACACAGCATATTACGTTATATTATAAGGTATTGTCAATGATAGACTGCATATTACGTTATATTATAAGCTATTTTCAATGATACACTGCATATTACGTTATATTATAAGGTATTTTCAATGATACACAGCATATTACGTTATATTATAAGGTATTGTCAATGATAGACTGCAAATATTACGTTATATTATAAGGTATTTTCAATGTTACACTGCATATTACGTTATATTATAAGGTATTTTCAATGTTACACTGCATATTACGTTATATTATAAGGTATTTTCAATGATACACTGCATATTACGTTATATTATAAGGTATTTTCAATGATACACTGCATATTACTTTATGTTATAAGGTATTTTCAATGATACACTGCATATTACGTTATATTACAAGGCATTTTCAATGATACACTGCATATTAGATTATATTATAAGGTATTTTCAATGATACACTGCATATTACGTTATATTATAAGGTATTTTCAATGATACACTAGATATTACGTTATATTATAAGGTATTGTCAATGATAGACTGCATATTACGTTATATTATAAGGTATTTTCAATGATACACTGCATATTACGTTATATTATAAGGTATTTTCAATGATACACAGCATATTACGTTATATTATAAGGTATTGTCAATGATAGACTGCAAATATTACGTTATATTATAAGGTATTTTCAATGTTACACTGCATATTACGTTAAATTACAAGGCATTTTCAATGATAAACTGCAAATATTACGTTATATTATAAGGTATTTTGAACGATACACTGCATATTACTTTATGTTATAAGGTATTTTCAATGATACACTGCATATTACGTTATATTACAAGGCATTTTCAATGATACACTGCATATTAGATTATATTATAAGGTATTTTCAATGTTACACTGCATATTACGTTATATTATAAGGTATTTTGAACGATACACTGCATATTAGATTATATTATAAGGGATTTTCAATGATACACTGCATATTGCGTTATATTATAAGGTATTTTCAATGATACACTGCATATTACGTTATATTATAAGGTATTTTCAATGACACACTGCATATTAGATTATATTATAAGGTATTTTCAATGATACACTGCATATTACGTTATATTATAAGGTATTTTCAATGTTACACTGCATATTACGTTATATTATAAGGTATTTTCAATGATACACTGCATATTACGTTATATTATAAGGTATTTTCAATGATACACTGCATATTACTTTATGTTATAAGGTATTTTCAATGATGCACTGCATATTACGTTATATTACAAGGCATTTTCAATGATAGACTGCAAATATTACGTTATATTATAAGGTATTTTCAATGGTACACTGCATATTACGTTATATCATAAGGTATTTTCAATGATACACTAGATATTACGTTATATTATAAGGTATTGTCAATGATAGACTGCATATTACGTTATATTATAAGGTATTTTCAATGATACACTGCATATTACGTTATATTATAAGGTATTTTCAATGATACACAGCATATTACGTTATATTATAAGGTATTGTCAATGATAGACTGCATATTACGTTATATTATAAGGTATTTTCAATGATACACTGCATATTACGTTATATTATAAGGTATTTTCAATGATACACAGCATATTACGTTATATTATAAGGTATTGTCAATGATAGACTGCAAATATTACGTTATATTATAAGGTATTTTCAATGTTACACTGCATATTACGTTATATTATAAGGTATTTTCAATGTTACACTGCATATTACGTTATATTATAAGGTATTTTCAATGATACACTGCATATTACGTTATATTATAAGGTATTTTCAATGATACACTGCATATTACGTTATATTATAAGGTATTTTCAATGATACACTGCATATTACGTTATATTACAAGGCATTTTCAATGATACACTGCATATTAGATTATATTATAAGGTATTTTCAATGATACACTGCATATTACGTTATATTATAAGGTATTTTCAATGATACACTAGATATTACGTTATATTATAAGGTATTGTCAATGATAGACTGCATATTACGTTATATTATAAGGTATTTTCAATGATACACTGCATATTACGTTATATTATAAGGTATTTTCAATGATACACAGCATATTACGTTATATTATAAGGTATTGTCAATGATAGACTGCAAATATTACGTTATATTATAAGGTATTTTCAATGTTACACTGCATATTACGTTATATTATAAGGTATTTTCAATGTTACACTGCATATTACGTTATATTATAAGGTATTTTCAATGATACACTGCATATAACGTTATATTATAAGGTATTTTCAATGATACACTGCATATTACGTTATATTATAAGGTATTGTCAATGATAGACTGCATATTACGTTATATTATAAGGTATTGTCAATGATAGACTGCATATTACGTTATATTATAAGGTATTTTCAATGATACACTGCATATTACTTTATGTTATAAGGTATTTTCAATGATACACTGCATATTACGTTATTTTACAAGGCATTTTCAATGATACACTGCATATTAGATTATATTATAAGGTATTTTCAATGATACACTGCATATTACGTTATATCATAAGGTATTTTCAATGATACACTAGATATTACGTTATATTATAAGGTGTTGTCAATGATAGACTGCATATTACGTTATATTATAAGGTATTTTCAATGATACACTGCATATTACGTTATATTATAAGGTATTTTCAATGATACACAGCATATTACGTTATATTATAAGGTATTGTCAATCATAGACTGCATATTACGTTATATTATAAGGTATTTTCAATGATACACTGCATATTACGTTATATTATAAGGTATTGTCAATGATAGACTGCATATTACGTTATATTATAAGGTATTTTCAATGATACACTGCATATTACGTTATATTATACGGTATTTTCAATAATTCACTGCATATTACGTTATATTATAAGGTATTTTCAATGATACACAGCATATTACGTTATATTATAAGGTATTGTCAATGATAGACTGCAAATATTACGTTATATTATAAGGTATTTTCAATGTTACACTGCATATTACGTTATATTATAAGGTATTTTCAATGTTACACTGCATATTACGTTATATTATAAGGTATTTTCAATGATACACTGCATATTACGTTATATTATAAGGTATTTTCAATGATACCCTGCATATTACGTTATATTATAAGGTATTGTCAATGATAGACTGCATATTACGTTATATTATAAGGTATTGTCAATGATAGACTGCATATTACGTTATATTATAAGGTATTTTCAATGATACACTGCATATTACGTTATATTATACGGTATTTTCAATAATTCACTGCATATTACGTTATATTATAAGGTATTTTCAATGTTACACTGCATATTACGCTATATTATAAGGTATTGTCAATGATAGACTGCATATTACGTTTTATTATAAGGTATTGTCAATGATAGACTGCATATTACGTTATATTATAAGGTATTTTCAATGACACACTGCATATTAGATTATATTATAAGGTACTTTCAATGATACACTGCATATTACGTTATATTATAAGGTATTGTCAATGATAGACTGCAAATATTACGTTATATTATAAGGTATTTTCAATGTTACACTGCATATTACGTTATATTATAAGGTATTTTCAATGTTACACTGCATATTACGTTATATTATAAGGTATTTTCAATGATACACTGCATATTACGTTATATTATAAGGTATTTTCAATGATACACTGCATATTACTTTATGTTATAAGGTATTTTCAATGATACACTGCATATTACGTTATATTACAAGGCATTTTCAATGATACACTGCATATTAGATTATATTATAAGGTATTTTCAATGATACACTGCATATTACGTTATATTATAAGGTATTTTCAATGATACACTAGATATTACGTTATATTATAAGGTATTGTCAATGATAGACTGCATATTACGTTATATTATAAGGTATTTTCAATGATACACTGCATATTACGTTATATTATAAGGTATTTTCAATGATACACAGCATATTACGTTATATTATAAGGTATTGTCAATGATAGACTGCAAATATTACGTTATATTATAAGGTATTTTCAATGTTACACTGCATATTACGTTATATTATAAGGTATTTTCAATGTTACACTGCATATTACGTTATATTATAAGGTATTTTCAATGATACACTGCATATAACGTTATATTATAAGGTATTTTCAATGATACACTGCATATTACGTTATATTATAAGGTATTGTCAATGATAGACTGCATATTACGTTATATTATAAGGTATTGTCAATGATAGACTGCATATTACGTTATATTATAAGGTATTTTCAATGATACACTGCATATTACTTTATGTTATAAGGTATTTTCAATGATACACTGCATATTACGTTATTTTACAAGGCATTTTCAATGATACACTGCATATTAGATTATATTATAAGGTATTTTCAATGATACACTGCATATTACGTTATATCATAAGGTATTTTCAATGATACACTAGATATTACGTTATATTATAAGGTGTTGTCAATGATAGACTGCATATTACGTTATATTATAAGGTATTTTCAATGATCACTGCATATTCACTGCATATTACGTTATATTATAAGGTATTTTCAATGATACACTGCATATTACGTTATATTATAAGGTATTTTCAATGATAGACTGCATATTACGTTATATTATAAGGTATTGTCAATGATAGACTGCATATTACGTTATATTATAAGGTATTTTCAATGATACACTGCATATTACGTTATATTATAAGGTATTTTCAATGATACACTGCATATTACGTTATATTATACGGTATTTTCAATAATTCACTGCATATTACGTTATATTATAAGGTATTTTCAATGATACACAGCATATTACGTTATATTATAAGGTATTGTCAATGATAGACTGCAAATATTACGTTATATTATAAGGTATTTTCAATGTTACACTGCATATTACGTTATATTATAAGGTATTTTCAATGTTACACTGCATATTACGTTATATTATAAGGTATTTTCAATGAGACACTGCATATTACGTTATATTATAAGGTATTTTCAATGATACACTGCATATTACGTTATATTATAAGGTATTGTCAATGATAGACTGCATATTACGTTATATTATAAGGTATTGTCAATGATAGACTGCATATTACGTTATATTATAAGGTATTTTCAATGATACACTGCATATTACGTTATATTATACGGTATTTTCAATAATTCACTGCATATTACGTTATATTATAAGGTATTTTCAATGTTACACTGCATATTACGCTATATTATAAGGTATTGTCAATGATAGACTGCATATTACGTTTTATTATAAGGTATGTCAATGATAGACTGCATATTACGTTATATTATAAGGTATTTTCAATGACACACTGCATATTAGATTATATATAAGGTACTTTCAATGATACACTGCATATTACGTTATATTAAGGTATTTTCAATGTTACACTGCATATTACGTTATATTATAAGGTATTTTCAATGATACACTGCTAGATTACTATTATCAGGTATTTTCATGATAACTATTACGTATATTACAGGCATTTTCAATGATAGACTGCAAATATTACGTTATATTGTAAGGTATTTTGAACGATACACTGCATATTAGATTATATTATAAGGGATTTTCAATGATACACTGCATATTACGTTATATTACAAGGCATTTTCAATGATAAACTGCATAGTACGTTATATTATAATGTATTTTCAATGATACACTGCATATTACGTTATATTATAAGGTATTGTCAATGACAGACTGCATATTACGTTATATTATAAGGTATTGTCAATGATAGACTGCATATTACGTTATATTATAAGGTATTTTCAATGATACACTGCATATTACTTTATGTTATAAGGTATTTTCAATGATACACTGCATATTACGTTATATTACAAGGCATTTTCAATGATAGACTGCAAATATTACGTTATATTATAAGGTATTTTGAACGATACACTGCATATTAGATTATATTATAGGTATTTTCAATGATACACTGCATATTACGTTATATTACAAGGCATTTTCAATGATAAACTGCATAGTACGTTATATTATAATGTATTTTCAATGATACACTGCATATTACGTTATATTATAAGGTATTTTCAATGATACACTGCATATTACGTTATATCATAAGGTATTTTCAATGATACACTGCATATTACGTTATATTATAAGGCATTTTCAATGATACACTGCATATTACGTTATACCATAAGGTATTTTCAATGATACACTGCATATTACGTTATATTACAAGGTATTTTCAATGATACACTGCATATTACGTTATATCATAAGGTATTTTCAATGATACAATGCATATTACGTTATATTATAAGGTATTTTCAATGATACACTGCATATTACTTTATATTATAAGGTATTTTCAATGTTACACTGCATATTACGCTATATTTTAAGGTATTTTCAATGATACACTGCATATTAGATTATATTATAAGGAATTTTCAATGATACACTGCATATTACGTTAAATTACAAGGCATTTTCAATGATAAACTGCAAATATTACGTTATATTATAAGGTATTTTGAACGATACACTGCATATTTGATTATATTATAAGGTATTTTCAATGATACACTGCATATTACGTTATATTACAAGGCATTTTCAATGATAAACTGCATAGTACGTTATATTATAATGTATTTTCAATGATACACTGCATATTACGTTATATTATAAGGTATTGTCAATGATAGACTGCATATTACGTTATATTATAAGGTATTGTCAATGATAGACTGCATATTACGTTATATTATAAGGTATTTTCAATGATACACTGCATATTACGTTATATTATAAGGTATTTTCAATGATACACTGCATATTACCTTATATTATAAGGTATTTTCAATGATACACTGCATATTGCTATATATTATAAGGTATTTTCAATGATACACTGCATATTACGTTATATTACAAGGGCATTTTCAATGATAGACTGCAAATATTACGTTATATTATAAGGTATTTTGAACGATACACTGCATATTAGATTATATTATAAGGTATTTTCAATGATACACTGCATATTACGTTATATCATAAGGTATTTTCAATGATACAATGCATATTACGTTATATTATAAGGTATTTTCAATGATACACTGCATATTACGTTATATCATAAGGTATTTTCAATGATACACTAGATATTACGTTATATTATAAGGTATTGTCAATGATAGACTGCATATTACGTTATATTATAAGGTATTTTCAATGATACACTGCATATTACTTTATGTTATAAGGTATTTTCAATGATACACTGCATATTACGTTATATTACAAGGCATTTTCAATGATAGACTGCAAATATTACGTTATATTATACGGTATTTTGAACGATACACTGCATATTAGATTATATTATAATGTATTTTCAATGATACACTGCACATTGCGTTATATTATAAGGAATTGTCAATGATAGACGGCATATTACGTTATATTATAAGGTATTGTCAATGATAGACTCCATGTTACGTTATATTATAAGGTATTTTCAATGATACACTGCATATTACGTTATATCATAAGGTATTTTCAATGATAGACTGCATATTACGTTATATTATAAGGTATTTTCAATGTTACACTGCATATTACGTTATATTATAAGGTATTTTCAATGATACACTGCATATTACGTTATATTATAAGGTATTTTCAATGACACACTGCATGTTACGTTATATTATAAGGTATTTTCAATGATACACTGCATATTACGTTATATTATAAGGTATTTTCAATGATACACTGCATATTACGTTATATTATAAGGTATTGTCAATGATAGACTGCATATTACGTTATATTATAAGGTATTGTCAATGATACACTGCATATTACGTTATATTATAAGGTATTTTCAATGATACACTGCATATTACTTTATGTTATAAGGTATTTTCAATGATACACTGCATATTACGTTATATTACAAGGCATTTTCAATGATAGACTGCAAATATTACGTTATATTATACGGTATTTTGAACGATACACTGCATATTAGATTATATTATAATGTATTTTCAATGATACACTCTACATTGCGTTATATTATAAGGTATTTTCAATGATAGACGGCATATTACGTTATATTATAAGGTATTGTCAATGATAGACTCCATGTTACGTTATATTATAAGGTATTTTCAATGATACACTGCATATTACGTTATATCATAAGGTATTTTCAATGATAGACTGCATATTACGTTATATTATAAGGTATTTTCAATGTTACACTGCATATTACGTTATATTATAAGGTATTTTCAATGATACACTGCATATTACGTTATATTATAAGGTATTTTCAACGACACACTCGCATATTAGATTATATTATAAGGTATTTTCAATGATACACTGCATATTACGTTATATTATAAGGTATTTTCAATGTTACACTGCATATTACGTTATATTATAAGGTATTTTCAATGATACACTGCATATTACGTTATATTATAAGGTATTTTCAATGGATACACTGCATATTACTTTATGTTATAAGGTATTTTCAATGATACACTGCATATTACGTTATATTACAAGGCATTTTCAATGATAGGCTGCAAATATTACGTTATATTATAAGGTATTTTGAACGATACACTGCATATTAGATTATCTTATAAGGGATTTTCAATGATACACTGCATATTGCGTTATATTATAAGGTATTGTCAATGATAGACTGCAGATTACGTTATATGATAAGGTATTGTCAATGATAGACTGCATATTACGTTATATTATAAGGTATTTTCAATGATACACTGCATATTACTTTATGTTATAAGGTATTTTCATTGATACACTGAATATTACGTTATATTACAAGGCATTTTCAATGATACACTGCATATTAGATTATATTATAAGATATTTTCAATGATACACTGCATATTACGTTATATTATAAGGCATTTTCAATGATAGACTGCAAATATTACGTTATATTATAAGGTATTTTGAACGATACACTGCATATTAGATTATATTATAAGGGATTTTCAATGATACACTGCATATTACGTTATATTACAAGGCATTTTCAATGATAAACTGCATAGTACGTTATATTATAATGTATTTTCAATGATACACTGCATATTACGTTATATTATAAGGTATTGTCAATGATAGACTGCATATTACGTTATATTATAAGGTATTGTCAATGATAGACTGCATATTACGTTATATTATAAGGTATTTTCAATGATACACTGCATATTACGTTATATTATAAGGTATTTTCAATGATACACAGCATATTACGTTATATTATAAGGTATTGTCAATGATAGACTGCAAATATTACGTTATATTATAAGGTATTTTCAATGTTACACTGCATATTACGTTATATTATAAGGTATTTTCAATGTTACACTGCATATTACGTTATATTATAAGGTATTTTCAATGATACACTGCATATTACGTTATATTATAAGGTATTTTCAATGATACACTGCATATTACGTTATATTATAAGGTATTGTCAATGATAGACTGCATATTACGGTATATTATAAGGTATTGTCAATGATAGACTGCATATTACGTTATATTATAAGGTATTTTCAATGATACACTGCATATTACGTTATACCATAAGGTATTTTCAATGATACACTGCATATTACGTTATATTATAAGGTATTTTCAATGATACACTGCATATTACTTTATATTATAAGGTATTTTCAATGATACACTGCATATTACGTTATATTATACGGTATTTTCAATAATTCACTGCATATTACGTTATATTATAAGGTATTTTCAATGTTACACTGCATATTACGTTATATTATAAGGTATTTTCAATGATACACTGCATATTACATTATATTATAAGGTATTTTCAATGATACACTGCATATTACGTTATATCATATGGTATTTTCAATGATACACTAGATATTACGTCATATTACAAGGCATTTTCAATGATACACTGCATAGTACGTTATATTATAATGTATTTTCAATGATACACTGCATATTACGTTATATTATAAGGTATTGTCAATGATAGACTGCATATTACGTTATATTATAAGGTATTGTCAATGATAGACTGCATATTACGTTATATTATAAGGTATTTTCAATGATACACTGCATATTACGTTATATTATAAGGTATTTTCAATGATACACAGCATATTACGTTATATTATAAGGTATTGTCAATGATAGACTGCAAATATTACGTTATATTATAAGGTATTTTCAATGTTACACTGCATATTACGTTATATTATAAGGTATTTTCAATGTTACACTGCATATTAGATTATATTATAAGGTATTTTCAATGATACACTGCATATTACGTTATATTATAAGGCATTTTCAATGATAGACTGCAAATATTACGTTATATTATAAGGTATTTTGAACGATACACTGCATATTAGATTATATTATAAGGGATTTTCAATGATACACTGCATATTACGTTATATTACAAGGCATTTTCAATGATAAACTGCATAGTACGTTATATTATAATGTATTTTCAATGATACACTGCATATTACGTTATATTATAAGGTATTGTCAATGATAGACTGCATATTACGTTATATTATAAGGTATTGTCAATGATAGACTGCATATTACGTTATATTATAAGGTATTTTCAATGATACACTGCATATTACGTTATATTATAAGGTATTTTCAATGATACACAGCATATTACGTTATATTATAAGGTATTGTCAATGATAGACTGCAAATATTACGTTATATTATAAGGTATTTTCAATGTTACACTGCATATTACGTTATATTATAAGGTATTTTCAATGTTACACTGCATATTACGTTATATTATAAGGTATTTTCAATGATACACTGCATATTACGTTATATTATAAGGTATTTTCAATGACACACTGCATGTTACGTTATATTATAAGGTATTTTCAATGATACACTGCATATTACGTTATATTATAAGGTATTTTCAATGATACACTGCATATTACGTTATATTATAAGGTATTGTCAATGATAGACTGCATATTACGTTATATTATAAGGTATTGTCAATGATACACTGCATATTACGTTATATTATAAGGTATTTTCAATGATACACTGCATATTACTTTATGTTATAAGGTATTTTCAATGATACACTGCATATTACGTTATATTACAAGGCATTTTCAATGATAGACTGCAAATATTACGTTATATTATACGGTATTTTGAACGATACACTGCATATTAGATTATATTATAATGTATTTTCAATGATACACTCTACATTGCGTTATATTATAAGGAATTGTCAATGATAGACGGCATATTACGTTATATTATAAGGTATTGTCAATGATAGACTCCATGTTACGTTATATTATAAGGTATTTTCAATGATACACTGCATATTACGTTATATCATAAGGTATTTTCAATGATAGACTGCATATTACGTTATATTATAAGGTATTTTCAATGTTACACTGCATATTACGTTATATTATAAGGTATTTTCAATGATACACTGCATATTACGTTATATTATAAGGTATTTTCAATGACACACTGCATATTAGATTATATTATAAGGTATTTTCAATGATACACTGCATATTACGTTATATTATAAGGTATTTTCAATGTTACACTGCATATTACGTTATATTATAAGGTATTTTCAATGATACACTGCATATTACGTTATATTATAAGGTATTTTCAATGATACACTGCATATTACTTTATGTTATAAGGTATTTTCAATGATACACTGCATATTACGTTATATTACAAGGCATTTTCAATGATAGGCTGCAAATATTACGTTATATTATAAGGTATTTTGAACGATACACTGCATATTAGATTATCTTATAAGGGATTTTCAATGATACACTGCATATTGCGTTATATTATAAGGTATTGTCAATGATAGACTGCAGATTACGTTATATTATAAGGTATTGTCAATGATAGACTGCATATTACGTTATATTATAAGGTATTTTCAATGATACACTGCATATTACTTTATGTTATAAGGTATTTTCATTGATACACTGAATATTACGTTATATTACAAGGCATTTTCAATGATACACTGCATATTAGATTATATTATAAGATATTTTCAATGATACACTGCATATTACGTTATATTATAAGGCATTTTCAATGATAGACTGCAAATATTACGTTATATTATAAGGTATTTTGAACGATACACTGCATATTAGATTATATTATAAGGGATTTTCAATGATACACTGCATATTACGTTATATTACAAGGCATTTTCAATGATAAACTGCATAGTACGTTATATTATAATGTATTTTCAATGATACACTGCATATTACGTTATATTATAAGGTATTGTCAATGATAGACTGCATATTACGTTATATTATAAGGTATTGTCAATGATAGACTGCAAATATTACGTTATATTATAAGGTATTTTCAATGATACACTGCATATTACGTTATATTATAAGGTATTTTCAATGATACACTGCATATTACGTTATATTATAAGGTATTTTCAATGTTACACTGCATATTAGATTATATTATAAGGTATTTTCAATGATACACTGCATATTACGTTATATTATAAGGCATTTTCAATGATAGACTGCAAATATTACGTTATATTATAAGGTATTTTGAACGATACACTGCATATTAGATTATATTATAAGGGATTTTCAATGATACACTGCATATTACGTTATATTACAAGGCATTTTCAATGATAAACTGCATAGTACGTTATATTATAATGTATTTTCAATGATACACTGCATATTACGTTATATTATAAGGTATTGTCAATGATAGACTGCATATTACGTTATATTATAAGGTATTGTCAATGATAGACTGCATATTACGTTATATTATAAGGTATTTTCAATGATACACTGCATATTACGTTATATTATAAGGTATTTTCAATGATACACAGCATATTACGTTATATTATAAGGTATTGTCAATGATAGACTGCAAATATTACGTTATATTATAAGGTATTTTCAATGTTACACTGCATATTACGTTATATTATAAGGTATTTTCAATGTTACACTGCATATTACGTTATATTATAAGGTATTTTCAATGATACACTGCATATTACGTTATATTATAAGGTATTTTCAATGATACACTGCATATTACGTTATATTATAAGGTATTGTCAATGATAGACTGCATATTACGTTATATTATAAGGTATTGTCAATGATAGACTGCATATTACGTTATATTATAAGGTATTTTCAATGATACACTGCATATTACGTTATACCATAAGGTATTTTCAATGATACACTGCATATTACGTTATATTATAAGGTATTTTCAATGATACACTGCATATTACTTTATATTATAAGGTATTTTCAATGATACACAGCATATTACGTTATATTATAAGGTATTGTCAATGATAGACTGCAAATATTACGTTATATTATAAGGTATTTTCAATGTTACACTGCATATTACGTTATATTATAAGGTATTTTCAATGTTACACTGCATATTACGTTATATTATAAGGTATTTTCAATGATACACTGCATATTACGTTATATTATAAGGTATTTTCAATGATACACTGCATATTACGTTATATTATAAGGTATTTTCAATGATACACTGCATATTACGTTATATTATAAGGTATTGTCAATGATAGACTGCATATTACGTTATATTATAAGGTATTGTCAATGATAGACTGCATATTACGTTATATTATAAGGTATTTTCAATGATACACTGCATATTACGTTATACCAAAAGGTATTTTCAATGATACACTGCATATTACGTTATATTATAAGGTATTTTCAATGATACACTGCATATTACTTTATATTATAAGGTATTTTCAATGATACACTGCATATTACGTTATATTATTCGGTATTTTCAATAATTCACTGCATATTACGTTATATTATAAGGTATTTTCAATGTTACACTGCATATTACGCTATATTATAAGGTATTTTCAATGATACACTGCATATTAGATTATATTATAAGGTATTTTCAATGATACACTGCATATTACGTTATATCATAAGGTATTTTCAATGATACACTAGATATTACGTCATATTACAAGGCATTTTCAATGATAAACTGCATAGTACGTTATATTATAATCTATTTTCAATGATACACTGCATATTACGTTATATTATAAGGTATTGTCAATGATAGACTGCATATTACGTTATATTATAAGGTATTGTCAATGATAGACTGCATATTACGTTATATTATAAGGTATTTTCAATGATACACTGCATATTACGTTATATTATAAGGTATTTTCAATGATACACAGCATATTACGTTATATTATAAGGTATTGTCAATGATAGACTGCAAATATTACGTTATATTATAAGGTATTTTCAATGTTACACTGCATATTACGTTATATTATAAGGTATTTTCAATGTTACACTGCATATTACGTTATATTATAAGGTATTTTCAATGATACACTGCATATTACGTTATATTATAAGGTATTTTCAATGATACACTGCATATTACGTTATATTATAAGGTATTGTCAATGATAGACTGCATATTACGTTATATTATAAGGTATTGTCAATGATAGACTGCATATTACGTTATATTATAAGGTATTTTCAATGATACACTGCATATTACGTTATACCATAAGGTATTTTCAATGATACACTGCATATTACGTTATATTATAAGGTATTTTCAATGATACACTGCATATTACTTTATATTATAAGGTATTTTCAATGATACACTGCATATTACGTTATATTATACGGTATTTTCAATAATTCACTGCATATTACGTTATATTATAAGGTATTTTCAATGTTACACTGCATATTACGCTATATTATAAGGTATTTTCAATGATACACTGCATATTAGATTATATTATAAGGTATTTTCAATGATACACTGCATATTACGTTATATCATAAGGTATTTTCAATGATACACTAGATATTACGTCATATTATAAGGTATTTTCAATGATACACTGCATATTACGTTATATTATAAGGTATTTTCAATGATACACTGCATATTACGTTATATTATAAGGTATTTTCAATGACACACTGCATATTACGTTATATTATAAGGTATTTTCAATGATACACTGCATATTACGTTATACTATAAGGTATTTTCAATGACACACTGCATATTAGATTATATTATAAGGTATTTTTAATGATACACTGCATATTACGTTATATTATAAGGTATTTTCAATGATACACTGCATATTACGTTATACCATAAGGTATTTTCAATGATACACTGCATATTACGTTATATTATAAGGTATTTTCAATGATACACTGCATATTACTTTATATTATAAGGTATTTTCAATGATACACTGCATATTACGTTATATTATTCGGTATTTTCAATAATTCACTGCATATTACGTTATATTATAAGGTATTTTCAATGTTACACTGCATATTACGCTATATTATAAGGTATTTTCAATGATACACTGCATATTAGATTATATTATAAGGTATTTTCAATGATACACTGCATATTACGTTATATCATAAGGTATTTTCAATGATACACTAGATATTACGTCATATTACAAGGCATTTTCAATGATAAACTGCATAGTACGTTATATTATAATGTATTTTCAATGATACACTGCATATTACGTTATATTATAAGGTATTGTCAATGATAGACTGCATATTACGTTATATTATAAGGTATTGTCAATGATAGACTGCATATTACGTTATATTATAAGGTATTTTCAATGATACACTGCATATTACGTTATATTATAAGGTATTTTCAATGATACACAGCATATTACGTTATATTATAAGGTATTGTCAATGATAGACTGCAAATATTACGTTATATTATAAGGTATTTTCAATGTTACACTGCATATTACGTTATATTATAAGGTATTTTCAATGTTACACTGCATATTACGTTATATTATAAGGTATTTTCAATGATACACTGCATATTACGTTATATTATAAGGTATTTTCAATGATACACTGCATATTACGTTATATTATAAGGTATTGTCAATGATAGACTGCATATTACGTTATATTATAAGGTATTGTCAATGATAGACTGCATATTACGTTATATTATAAGGTATTTTCAATGATACACTGCATATTACGTTATATCATAAGGTATTTTCAATGATACACTGCATATTACGTTATATTATAAGGTATTTTCAATGATACACTGCATATTACTTTATATTATAAGGTATTTTCAATGATACACTGCATATTACGTTATATTATACGGTATTTTCAATAATTCACTGCATATTACGTTATATTATAAGGTATTTTCAATGTTACACTGCATATTACGCTATATTATAAGGTATTTTCAATGATACACTGCATATTAGATTATATTATAAGGTATTTTCAATGATACACTGCATATTACGTTATATCATAAGGTATTTTCAATGATACACTAGATATTACGTCATATTATAAGGTATTTTCAATGATACACTGCATATTACGTTATATTATAAGGTATTTTCAATGATACACTGCATATTACGTTATATTATAAGGTATTTTCAATGATACACTGCATATTACGTTATATTATAAGGTATTTTCAATGATACACTGCATATTACGTTATACTATAAGGTATTTTCAATGACACACTGCATATTAGATTATATTATAAGGTATTTTTAATGATACACTGCATATTACGTTATATTATAAGGTATTTTCAATGTTACACTGCATATTACGTTATATTATAAGGTATTTTCAATGATACACTGCATATTACGTTATATTATAAGGTATTTTCAATGATACACTGCATATTACTTTATATTATAAGGTATTTTCAATGTTACACTGCATATTACGTTATATTATAAGGTATTTTCAATGATACACTGCATATTACGTTATATTATAAGGTATTTTCAATGATACACTGCATATTACTTTATATTATAAGGTATTTTCAATGTTACACTGCATATTACGCTATATTTTAAGGTATTTTGAATGATACACTGCATATTAGATTATATTATAAGGTATTTTCAATGATACACTGCATATTACGTTATATCATAATGTATTTTCAATGATACACTAGATATTACGTTATATTATAAGGTATTGTCAATGATAGACTGCATATAACGTTATATTATAAGGTATTGTCAATGATAGACTGCATATTACGTTATATTATAAGGTATTTTCAATGATACACTGCATATTACGTTATATTATAAGGTATTTTCAATGATACACTGCATATTACGTTATATTATAAGGTATTGTCAATGATAGACTGCATATTACGTTATATTATAAGGTATTGTCAATGATAGACTGCATATTACGTTATATTATAAGGTATTTTAAATGATACACTGCATATTACGTTATACCATAAGGTATTTTCAATGATACACTGCATATTACTTTATGTTATAAGGTATTTTCAATGATACACTGCATATTACGTTATATTACAAGGCATTTTCAATGATAGACTGCAAATATTACGTTATATTATAAGGTATTTTGAACGATACACTGCATATTAGATTATATTATAAGGGATTTTCAATGATACACTGCATATTGCGTTATATTATAAGGTATTGTCAATGATAGACTGCATATTAGATTATATTATAAGGTATTTTCAATGATACACTGCATATTACGTTAAATTACAAGGCATTTTCAATGATAAACTGCAAATATTACGTTATATTATAAGGTATTTTGAACGATACACTGCATATTTGATTATATTATAAGGTATTTTCAATGATACACTGCATATTACGTTATATTACAAGGCATTTTCAATGATAAACTGCATAGTACGTTATATTATAATGTATTTTCAATGATACACTGCATATTACGTTATATTATAAGGTATTGTCAATGATAGACTGCATATTACGTTATATTATAAGGTATTGTCAATGATAGACTGCATATTACGTTATATTATAAGGTATTTTCAATGATACACTGCATATTACGTTATATTATAAGGTATTTTCAATGATACACTGCATATTACCTTATATTATAAGGTATTTTCAATGATACACTGCATATTACTTTATGTTATAAGGTATTTTCAATGATACACTGCATATTACGTTATATTACAAGGCATTTTCAATGATAGACTGCAAATATTACGTTATATTATAAGGTATTTTGAACGATACACTGCATATTAGATTATATTATAAGGTATTTTCAATGATACACTGCATATTACGTTATATCATAAGGTATTTTCAATGATACAATGCATATTACGTTATATTATAAGGTATTTTCAATGATACACTGCATATTACGTTATATCATAAGGTATTTTCAATGATACACTAGATATTACGTTATATTATAAGGTATTGTCAATGATAGACTGCATATTACGTTATATTATAAGGTATTTTCAATGATACACTGCATATTACTTTATGTTATAAGGTATTTTCAATGATACACTGCATATTACGTTATATTACAAGGCATTTTCAATGATAGACTGCAAATATTACGTTATATTATACGGTATTTTGAACGATACACTGCATATTAGATTATATTATAATGTATTTTCAATGATACACTGCACATTGCGTTATATTATAAGGAATTGTCAATGATAGACGGCATATTACGTTATATTATAAGGTATTGTCAATGATAGACTCCATGTTACGTTATATTATAAGGTATTTTCAATGATACACTGCATATTACGTTATATCATAAGGTATTTTCAATGATAGACTGCATATTACGTTATATTATAAGGTATTTTCAATGTTACACTTCATATTACGTTATATTATAAGGTATTTTCAATGATACACTGCATATTACGTTATATTATAAGGTATTTTCAATGACACACTGCATGTTACGTTATATTATAAGGTATTTCCAATGATACACTGCATATTACGTTATATTATAAGGTATTTTCAATGATACACTGCATATTACGTTATATTATAAGGTATTTTCAATGTTACACTGCATATTACGTTATATTATAAGGTATTGTCAATGATACACTGCATATTACGTTATATTATAAGGTATTTTCAATGATACACTGCATATTACTTTATATTATAAGGTATTTTCAATGTTACACTGCATATTACGCTATATTTTAAGGTATTTTGAATGATACACTGCATATTAGATTATATTATAAGGTATTTTCAATGATACACTGCATATTACGTTATATCATAATGTATTTTCAATGATACACTAGATATTACGTTATATTATAAGGTATTGTCAATGATAGACTGCATATTACGTTATATTATAAGGTATTGTCAATGATAGACTGCATATTACGTTATATTATAAGGTATTTTCAATGATACACTGCATATTACGTTATATTATAAGGTATTTTCAATGATACACTGCATATTACGTTATATTAAAAGGTATTGTCAATGATAGACTGCATATTACGTTATATTATAAGGTATTGTCAATGATAGACTGCATATTACGTTATATTATAAGGTATTTTAAATGATACACTGCATATTACGTTATACCATAAGGTATTTTCAATGATACACTGCATATTACTTTATGTTATAAGGTATTTTCAATGATACACTGCATATTACGTTATATTACTAGGCATTTTCAATGATAGACTGCAAATATTACGTTATATTATAAGGTATTTTGAACGATACACTGCATATTAGATTATATTATAAGGGATTTTCAATGATACACTGCATATTGCGTTATATTATAAGGTATTTTCAATGATACACTGCATATTAGATTATATTATAAGGTATTTTCAATGATACACTGCATATTACGTTATATCATAAGATATTTTCAATGATACACTAGATATTACGTTATATTATAAGGTATTGTCAATGATAGACTGCATATTACGTTATATTATAAGGTATTGTCAATGATAGACTGCATATTACGTTATATTATAAGGTATTTTCAATGATACACTGCATATTACGTTATATTATAAGGTATTTTCAATGTTACACTGCATATTACGTTATATTATAAGGTATTTTCAATGATACACTGCATATTACGTTAAATTACAAGGCATTTTCAATGATAAACTGCAAATATTACGTTATATTATAAGGTATTTTGAACGATACACTGCATATTAGATTATATTATAAGGTATTTTCAATGATACACTGCATATTACGTTATATTACAAGGCATTTTCAATGATAAACTGCATAGTACGTTATATTATAATGTATTTTCAATGATACACTGCATATTACGTTATATTATAAGGTATTGTCAATGATAGACTGCATATTACGTTATATTATAAGGTATTGTCAATGATAGACTGCATATTACGTTATATTATAAGGTATTTTCAATGATACACTGCATATTACGTTATATTATAAGGTATTTTCAATGATACACAGCATATTACGTTATATTATAAGGGATTGTCAATTATAGACTGCAAATATTACGTTATATTATAAGGTATTTTCAATGTTACACTGCATATTACGTTATATTATAAGGTATTTTCAATGTTACACTGCATATTACGTTATATTATAAGGTATTTTCAATGATACACTGCATATTACGTTATATTATAAGGTATTTTGAACGATACACTGCATATTAGATTATATTATAATGTATTTTCAATGATACACTGCACATTGCGTTATATTATAAGGAATTGTCAATGATAGACTGCATATTACGTTATATTATAAGGTATTGTCAATGATAGACTCCATATTACGTTATATTATAAGGTATTTTCAATGATACACTGCATATTACGTTATCTCACAAGGTATTTTCAATGATAGACTGCATATTACGTTATATTATAAGGTATTTTCAATGTTACACTGCATATGACGTTATATTATAAGGTATTTTCAATGATACACTGCATATTACGTTATATTATAAGGTATTTTCAATGACACACTGCATATTAGATTATATTATAAGGTATTTTCAATGATACACTGCATATTACGTTATATTATAAGGTATTTTCAATGTTACACTGCATATTACGTTATATTATAAGGTATTTTCAATGATACACAGCATATTACGTTATATTATATGGTATTTTCAATAATACACTGCATATTACGTTATATGATGAGGTATTTTCAATGATACACTGCATATTACGTTATATTATAAGGTATTTTCAATGATAGACTGCATGTTACGTTATATTATAAGGTATTTTCAATGATACACAGCATATTACCATATATTATAAGG
Organism: Lasioglossum lativentre; assembly: GCA_916610255.1. Classification (NCBI taxonomy): domain Eukaryota; kingdom Metazoa; phylum Arthropoda; class Insecta; order Hymenoptera; family Halictidae; genus Lasioglossum; species Lasioglossum lativentre. The sequence goes on from CAKAJI010000440.1 coordinate 90,754, forward strand.
TATTTTCAATGATACACTGCATATTACGTTATATTATAAGGTATTTTCAATGATACACTGCATATTACATTATATTATATGGTATTTTCAATAATACACTGCATATTACGTTTATATTATAAGGAATTTTCAATGATACACTGCATATTACGTTATATGATGAGGTATTTTCAATGATACACTGCATATTACCTTATATTATAAGGTATTTTCAATGATAGACTGCATGTTACGTTATATTATAAGGTATTTTCAATGATACACTGCATATTACGTTATATTATAAGGTATTTTCAATGATACACTGCATATTGCGTTATATTATAAGGTATTTTTAATGATACACTGCATATTACATTACATTATAAGGTATTTTCAATGATACACTGCTAATTACGGTATATTATACGGTATTTTCGATGATACACTGCATATTACGTTATATTATAAGGTATTTTCAATGATACACTGCATATTACGTTATATTATAAGGTATTTTCAATGATACACTGCATATTACATTATATTATACGGTATTTTCAATAATACACTGCATATTACGTTATATTATATGGTATTTTCAATAATACACTGCATAGTACGTTATATTATAAGGTATTTTCAATGATAGACTGCAAATATTACGTTATATTATAAGGTATTTTGAATGATACACTGCATATTACGTTATATTATAAGGTATTTTCAATGATACACTGCATATTGCGTTATATTATAAGGTATTTTTAATGATACACTGCATATTACATTACATTATAAGGTATTTTCAATGATACACTGCTAATTACGGTATATTATAAGGTATTTTCGATGATACACTGCATATTACGTTATATTATAAGGTATTTTCAATGATACACTGCATATTACGTTATATTATAAGGTATTTTCAATGATACACTGCATATTACATTATATTATACGATATTTTCAATGATACACTGCATATTACATTATATTATAAGATATTTTCAAAGATAGACTGCATATTACGTTATATTATAACGTATTTTCAATGATACACTTCATATTACGTTATATTATAAGGTATTTTCAATGATAGACTGCAAATATTACGTTATATAATAAGGTATTTTCAATGATACACTGCATATTGCGTTATATTATAAGGTATTTCCAATGATACCCTGCATATTACGTTATATTATAAGGTATTTTCAATGATACACTGCATATTACGTTATATTATAACGTATTTTCAATGATACACTGCATATTACATTATATTATATGGTATTTTCAATAATACACTGCATATTACGTTATATTATAACGTATTTTCAATGATAGACTGCATATTACGTTATATTTTAAGGTATTTTCAATGATAGACTCCATGTTACGTTATATTATAAGGTATTTTCAATGATACACTGCATATTACGTTATATTATAAGGTATTTTCAATGATACACTGCATATTACGTTATATTATAAGGTATTTTCAATGATAGACTGCATGTTACGTTATATTATAAGGTATTTTCAATGATACACAGCATATTACCATATATTATAAGGTATTTTCAATGATACACTGCATATTACGTTATATTATAAGGTATTTTCAATGATATACAGCATATTACCTTATATTATAAGGTATTTTCAATGATACACTGCATATTACGTTATATTGTAAGGTATTGTCAATGATAGACTGCATATTACGTTATATTATAAGGTATTTTCAATGATAGACTGCATGTTACGTTATATTATAAGGTATTTTCAATGATACACAGCATATTACATTACATTATAAGGTATTTTCAATGATACACTGCTAATTACGGTATATTATAAGGTATTTTCAATGATACACTGCATATTACGTTATATTATAAGGTATTTTCAATGATACACTGCATATTACATTATATTATATGGTATTTTCAATAATACACTGCATCTTACGTTTATATTATAAGGAATTTTCAATGATACACTGCATATTACGTTATATGATGAGGTATTTTCAATAATACACTGCATATTACGTTATATTATAAGGTATTTTCAATGATAGACTGCATGTTACGTTATATTATAAGGTATTTTCAATGATACACAGCATATTACGTTATATTATAAGGTATTTTCAATGATACACTGCATATTACATTATATTATAAGGTATTTTCAATAATACACTGCATCTTACGTTTATATTATAAGGAATTTTCAATGATACACTGCATATTACGTTATATGATGAGGTATTTTCAATTATACACTGCATATTACGTTATATTATAAGGTATTTTCAATGATAGACTGCATGTTACGTTATATTATAAGGTATTTTCAATGATACACAGCATATTACGTTATATTATAAGGTATTTTCAATGATACACTGCATATTACGTTATATTATAAGGTATTTTCAATGATACACAGCATATTACCATATATTATAAGGTATTTTCAATGATACACTGCATATTACGTTATATTATAAGGTATTTTCAATGATACACTGCATATTACATTATATTATATGGTATTTTCAATAATACACTGCATCTTACGTTTATATTATAAGGTATTTTCAATGATATACAGCATATTACCTTATATTATAAGGTATTTTCAATGATACAGTGCATATTACGTTATATTGTAAGGTATTGTCAATGATAGACTGCATATTACGTTATATTATAAGGTATTTTCAATGATACACTGCATATTACGTTATATTATAACGTATTTTCAATGATACACTGCATATTACATTATATTATATGGTATTTTCAATAATACACTGCATATTACGTTATATTATAACGTATTTTCAATGATAGACTGCATATTACGTTATATTTTAAGGTATTTTCAATGATAGACTCCATGTTACGTTATATTATAAGGTATTTTCAATGATACACTGCATATTACGTTATATTATAAGGTATTTTCAATGATAGACTGCATGTTACGTTATACTATAAGGTATTTTCAACGATACACTGCATATTACAATACATTATAAGGTATTTTCAATGATACACAGCATACTACGTCATATTATAAGGTATTTTCAATGATACACTGCATATTACGTTATATGATGAGGTATTTTCAATGATACACTGCATATTACGTTATATTATAAGGTATTTTCAATGATAGACTGCATGTTACGTTATATTATAAGGTATTTTCAATGATACACAGCATATTACCATATATTATAAGGTATTTTCAATGATACACTGCATATTACGGTATATTATAAGGTATTTTCGATGATACACTGCATATTACGTTATATTATAAGGTATTTTCAATGATACACTGCATATTACGTTATATTATAAGGTATTTTCAATGATACACTGCATATTACATTATATTATATGGTATTTTCAATAATACACTGCATATTACATTATATTATATGGTATTTTCAATAATACACTGCATCTTACGTTTATATTATAAGGAATTTTCAATGATACACTGCATATTACGTTATATGATGAGGTATTTTCAATAATACACTGCATATTACGTTATATTATAAGGTATTTTCAATGATAGACTGCATGTTACGTTATATTATAAGGTATTTTCAATGATACACAGCATATTACGTTATATTATAAGGTATTTTCAATGATACACAGCATATTACGTTATATTATAAGGTATTTTCAATGATACACTTCATATTACGTTATATTATAAGGTATTTTCAATGATACACTGCATATTACATTATATTGTAACGTATTGTCAATGATAGACTGCATATTACATTACATTATAAGGTATTTTCAATGATACACTGCTAATTACGGTATATTATAAGGTATTTTCAATGATACACTGCATATTACGTTATATTATAAGGTATTTTCAATGATACACTGCATATTGCGTTATATTATAAGGTATTTTCAATGATACACTTCATATTACGTTATATTATAAGGTATTTTCAATGATACACTGCATATTACGTTATATTATAAGGTATTTTCAATGATACACTGCATATTACATTATATTATATGGTATTTTCAATAATACACTGCATATTACGGTATATTATAACGTATTTTCAATGATACACTGCATATTACGTTATATTATAAGGTATTTTCAATGATACACAGCATATTACCATATATTATAAGGTATTTTCAATGATACACTGCATATTACGTTATATTATAAGGTATTTTCAATGATACACTGCATATTACATTATATTATATGGTATTTTCAATAATACACTGCATCTTACGTTTATATTATAAGGTATTTTCAATGATATACAGCATATTACCTTATATTATAAGGTATTTTCAATGATACACTGCATATTACGTTATATTGTAAGGTATTGTCAATGATAGACTGCATATTACGTTATATTATAAGGTATTTTCAATGATACACTGCATATTACATTATATTATACGGTATTTTCAATAATACACTGCATATTACGTTATATTATATGGTATTTTCAATAATACACTGCATACTACGTTATATTATAAGGTATTTTCAATGATAGACTGCAAATATTACGTTATATAATAAGGTATTTTCAATGATACACTGCATATTGCGTTATATTATAAGGTATTTCCAATGATACCCTGCATATTACGTTATATTATAAGGTATTTTCAATGATACACTGCATATTACGTTATATTATAACGTATTTTCAATGATACACTGCATATTACATTATATTATATGGTATTTTCAATAATACACTGCATATTACGTTATATTATAACGTATTTTCAATGATAGACTGCATATTACGTTATATTATAAGGTATTTTCAATGATAGACTCCATGTTACGTTATATTATAAGGTATTTTCAATGATACACTGCATATTACGTTATATTATAAGGTATTTTCAATGATAGACTGCATGTTACGTTATACTATAAGGTATTTTCAACGATACACTGCATATTACAATACATTATAAGGTATTTTCAATGATACACAGCATACTACGTCATATTATAAGGTATTTTCAATGATACACTGCATATTACGTTATATGATGAGGTATTTTCAATGATACACTGCATATTACGTTATATTATAAGGTATTTTCAATGATAGACTGCATGTTACGTTATATTATAAGGTATTTTCAATGATACACAGCATATTACCATATATTATAAGGTATTTTCAATGATACACTGCATATTACGGTATATTATAAGGTATTTTCGATGATACACTGCATATTACGTTATATTATAAGGTATTTTCAATGATACACTGCATATTACATTATATTATATGGTATTTTCAATAATACACTGCATCTTACGTTTATATTATAAGGAATTTTCAATGATACACTGCATATTACGTTATATGATGAGGTATTTTCAATTATACACTGCATATTACGTTATATTATAAGGTATTTTCAATGATAGACTCCATGTTACGTTATATTATAAGGTATTTTCAATGATACACTGCATATTACGTTATATTATAAGGTATTTTCAATGATAGACTGCATGTTACGTTATACTATAAGGTATTTTCAACGATACACTGCATATTACAATACATTATAAGGTATTTTCAATGATACACAGCATACTACGTCATATTATAAGGTATTTTCAATGATACACTGCATATTACGTTATATGATGAGGTATTTTCAATGATACACTGCATATTACGTTATATTATAAGGTATTTTCAATGATAGACTGCATGTTACGTTATATTATAAGGTATTTTCAATGATACACAGCATATTACCATATATTATAAGGTATTTTCAATGATACACTGCATATTACGTTATATTATAAGGTATTTTCAATGATACACTGCATATTACGTTATATTATAAGGTATTTTCAATGATACACTGCATATTACGTTATATTATAAGGTATTTTCAATGATACACTGCATATTACATTATATTATACGGTATTTTCAATAATACACTGCATATTACATTATATTATATGGTATTTTCAATAATACACTGCATCTTACGTTTATATTATAAGGAATTTTCAATGATACACTGCATATTACGTTATATGATGAGGTATTTTCAATAATACACTGCATATTACGTTATATTATAAGGTATTTTCAATGATAGACTGCATGTTACGTTATATTATAAGGTATTTTCAATGATACACAGCATATTACGTTATATTATAAGGTATTTTCAATGATACACTGCATATTACATTATATTATATGGTATTTTCAATAATACACTGCATCTTACGTTTATATTATAAGGAATTTTCAATGATACACTGCATATTACGTTATATGATGAGGTATTTTCAATTATACACTGCATATTACGTTATATTATAAGGTATTTTCAATGATAGACTGCATGTTACGTTATTTTATAAGGTATTTTCAATGATACACTGCATATTACGTTATATTATAAGGTATTTTCAATGATACACTGCATATTGCGTTATATTATAAGGTATTTTCAATGATACACTTCATATTACGTTTATATTATAAGGTATTTTCAATGATACACTGCATATTACGTTATATTATAAGGTATTTTCAATGATACACTGCATATTACATTATATTATATGGTATTTTCAATAATACACTGCATATTACGGTATATTATAACGTATTTTCAATGATACACTGCATATTACGTTATATTATAAGGTATTTTCAATGATACACAGCATATTACCATATATTATAAGGTATTTTCAATGATACACTGCATATTACGTTATATTATAAGGTATTTTCAATGATACACTGCATATTACATTATATTATATGGTATTTTCAATAATACACTGCATCTTACGTTTATATTATAAGGTATTTTCAATGATATACAGCATATTACCTTATATTATAAGGTATTTTCAATGATACAGTGCATATTACGTTATATTGTAAGGTATTGTCAATGATAGACTGCATATTACGTTATATTATAAGGTATTTTCAATGATACACTGCATATTACATTATATTATACGGTATTTTCAATAATACACTGCATATTACGTTATATTATATGGTATTTTCAATAATACACTGCATACTACGTTATATTATAAGGTATTTTCAATGATAGACTGCAAATATTACGTTATATTATGAGGTATTTTGAATGATACACTGCATATTACGTTATATTATAAGGTATTTTCAATGATAGACTGCAAATATTACGTTATATTATAAGGTATTTTGAATGATACACTGCATATTAGATTATATTATACGATATTTTCAATGATACACTGCATATTACATTATATTATAAGATATTTTCAAAGATAGACTGCATATTACGTTATATTATAACGTATTTTCAATGATACACTTCATATTACGTTATATTATAAGGTATTTTCAATGATAGACTGCAAATATTACGTTATATAATAAGGTATTTTCAATGATACACTGCATATTGCGTTATATTATAAGGTATTTTCAATGATACACTGCATATTACGTTATATTATAAGGTATTTTCAATGATACACTGCATATTACGTTATATTATAACGTATTTTCAATGATACACTGCATATTACATTATATTATATGGTATTTTCAATAATACACTGCATATTACGTTATATTATAACGTATTTTCAATGATAGACTGCATATTACGTTATATTATAAGGTATTTTCAATGATAGACTCCATGTTACGTTATATTATAAGGTATTTTCAATGATACACTGCATATTACGTTATATTATAAGGTATTTTCAATGATAGACTGCATGTTACGTTATACTATAAGGTATTTTCAACGATACACTGCATATTACAATACATTATAAGGTATTTTCAATGATACACAGCATACTACGTCATATTATAAGGTATTTTCAATGATACACTACATATTACGTTATATGATGAGGTATTTTCAATGATACACTGCATATTACGTTATATTATAAGGTATTTTCAATGATAGACTGCATGTTACGTTATATTATAAGGTATTTTCAATGATACACAGCATATTACCATATATTATAAGGTATTTTCAATGATACACTGCATATTACGTTATATTATAAGGTATTTTCAATGATATACAGCATATTACCTTATATTATAAGGTATTTTCAATGATAGACTGCATATTACGTTATATTGTAAGGTATTGTCAATGATAGACTGCATATTACGTTATATTATAAGGTATTTTCAATGATAGACTGCATGTTACGTTATATTATAAGGTATTTTCAATGATACACAGCATATTACATTACATTATAAGGTATTTTCAATGATACACTGCTAATTACGGTATATTATAAGGTATTTTCAATGATACACTGCATATTACGTTATATTATAAGGTATTTTCAATGATACACTGCATATTACATTATATTATATGGTATTTTCAATAATACACTGCATATTACGTTTATATTATAAGGAATTTTCAATGATACACTGCATATTACGTTATATGATGAGGTATTTTCAATTATACACTGCATATTACGTTATATTATAAGGTATTTTCAATGATAGACTGCATGTTACGTTATATTATAAGGTATTTTCAATGATACACAGCATATTACGTTATATTATAAGGTATTTTCAATGATACACTGCATATTACATTATATTATATGGTATTTTCATTAATACACTGCATCTTACGTTTATATTATAAGGAATTTTCAATGATACACTGCATATTACGTTATATGATGAGGTATTTTCAATTATACACTGCATATTACGTTATATTATAAGGTATTTTCAATGATAGACTGCATGTTACGTTATATTATAAGGTATTTTCAATGATACACTGCATATTACGTTATATGATGAGGTATTTTTAATGATACACTGCATATTACGTTATATTATAAGGTATTTTCAATGATAGACTGCATGTTACGTTATATTATAAGGTATTTTCAATAATACACTGCATCTTACGTTTATATTATAAGGAATTTTCAATGATACACTGCATATTACGTTATATGATGAGGTATTTTCAATTATACACTGCATATTACGTTATATTATAAGGTATTTTCAATGATAGACTGCATGTTACGTTATATTATAAGGTATTTTCAATAATACACTGCATCTTACGTTTATATTATAAGGAATTTTCAATGATACACTGCATATTACGTTATATGATGAGGTATTTTCAATTATACACTGCATATTACGTTATATTATAAGGTATTTTCAATGATAGACTGCATGTTACGTTATATTATAAGGTATTTTCAATGATACACAGCATATTACGTTATATTATAAGGTATTTTCAATGATACACTGCATATTACATTATATTATATGGTATTTTCAATAATACACTGCATCTTACGTTTATATTATAATGAATTTTCAATGATACACTGCATATTACGTTATATGATGAGGTATTTTCAATTATACACTGCATATTACGTTATATTATAAGGTATTTTCAATGATAGACTGCATGTTACGTTATATTATAAGGTATTTTCAATGATACACAGCATATTACGTTATATTATAAGGTATTTTGAATGATACACTGCACATTAGATTATTTTATAAGATATTTTCAATGATAGACTGCATATTACATTACATTATAAGGTATTTGCATTGATACACTGCTAATTACGGTATATTATAAGGTATTTTCAAAGATACACTGCATATTACGTTATATTATAAGGTATTTTCAATGATAGACTGCATGTTACGTTATATTATAAGGTATTTTCAATGATACACAGCATATTACATTACATTATAAGGTATTTTCAATGATAGACTGCAAATATTACGTTATATTATAAGGTATTTTGAATGATACACTGCATATTAGATTATTTTATAAGATATTTTCAATGATAGACTGCATATTACGTTATATTATAAGGTATTTTCAATGATAGACTGCATGTCACGTTATATTATAAGGTATTTTCAATGATACACAGCATATTACGTTATATTATAAGGTATTTTCAATGATACACTGCATATTACATTATATTATATGGTATTTTCAATAATACACTGCATATTACGGTATATTATAACGTATTTTCAATGATAGACTGCATATTACGTTATATTATAAGGTATTTTCAATGATAGACTGCAAATATTACGTTATATTATAAGGTATTTTGAATGATACACTGCATATTAGATTATTTTATAAGATATTTTCAATGATAGACTGCATATTATATTACATTATAAGGTATTTTCAATGATACACTGCTAATTACGGTATATTATAAGGTATTTTCAATGATACACTGCATATTACGTTATATTATAAGGTATTTTCAATGATACACTGCATATTGCGTTATATTATAAGGTATTTTCAATGATACACTGCATATTACGTTATATTATAAGGTATTTTCAATGATACACTGCATATTACGTTATATTATAAGGTATTTTCAATGATACACTGCATATTACATTATATTATATGGTATTTTCAATAATACACTGCATATTACGGTATATTATAACGTATTTTCAATGATAGACTGGATATTACGTTATATTATAAGGTATTTTCAATGATAGACTGCAAATATTACGTTATATTATAAGGTATTTTGAATGATACACTGCATATTAGATTATTTTATAAGATATTTTCAATGATAGACTGCATATTACATTACATTGTAAGGTATTTGCATTGATACACTGCTAATTACGGTATATTATAAGGTATTTTCAAAGATACACTGCATATTACGTTATATTATAAGGTATTTTCAATGATAGACTGCATGTTACGTTATATTATAAGGTATTTTCAATGATACACAGCATATTACATTACATTATAAGGTATTTTCAATGATACACTGCTAATTACGTCATATTATAAGGTATTTTCAATGATACACTGCATATTACGTTATATGATGAGGTATTTTCAATGATACACTGCATATTACGTTATATTATAAGGTATTTTCAATGATACACTGCATATTACGTTATATTATAAGGTATTTTCAATGATACACAGCATATTACCATATATTATAAGGTATTTTCAATGATACACTGCATATTACGTTATATTATAAGGTATTTTCAATGATACACTGCATATTACATTATATTATATGGTATTTTCAATAATACACTGCATCTTACGTTTATATTATAAGGAATTTTCAATGATACACTGCATATTACGTTATATGATGAGGTATGTTCAATTATACACTGCATATTACGTTATATTATAAGGTATTTTCAATGATAGACTGCATGTTACGATATATTATAAGGTATTTTCAATGATACATAGCATATTATCATATATTATAAGGTATTTTCAATGATACACTGCATATTACCTTATATTATAAGGTATTTTCAATGATAGACTGCATGTTACGTTATATTATAAGGTATTTTCAATGATACACAGCATATTACGTTATATTATAAGGTATTTTCAATGATACACTGCATATTACGTTATATTATAAGGTATTTTCAATGATACACTGCATATTACATTATATTATATGGTATTTTCAATAATACACTGCATATTACGGTATATTATAACGTATTTTCAATGATAGACTGCATATTACGTTATATTATAAGGTATTTTCAATGATAGACTGCAAATATTACGTTATATTATAAGGTATTTTGAATGATACACTGCATATTAGATTATATTATAAGATATTTTCAATGATAGACTGCATATTACGTTATATTATAAGGTATTTTCAATGATAGACTGCATGTTACGTTATATTATAAGGTATTTTCAATGATACACAGCATATTACGTTATATTATAAGGTATTTTCAATGATACACTGCATATTACGTTATATTGTAAGGTATTGTCAATGATATTACATTACATTATAAGGTATTTTCAATGATACACTGCTAATTACGGTATATTATAAGGTATTTTCAATGATACACTGCATATTACGTTATATTATAAGGTATTTTCAATGATACACTGCATATTACATTATATTATATGGTATTTTCAATAATACACTGCATATTACGGTATATTATAACGTATTTTCAATGATAGACTGCATATTACGTTATATTATAAGGTATTTTCAATGATAGACTGCAAATATTACGTTATATTATAAGGTATTTTGAATGATACACTGCATATTAGATTATTTTATAAGATATTTTCAATGATAGACTGCATATTACGTTATATTATAAGGTATTTTCAATGATAGACTGCATGTTACGTTATATTATAAGGTATTTTCAATGATACACAGCATATTACGTTATATTATAAGGTATTTTCAATGATACACTGCATATTACGTTATATTATAAGGTATTGTCAATGATATTACATTACATTATAAGGTATTTTCAATGATACACTGCTAATTACGGTATATTATAAGGTATTTTCAATGATACACTGCATATTACGTTATATTATAAGGTATTTTCAATGATACACTGCATATTGCGTTATATTATAAGGTATTTTGAATGATACACTGCATATTAGATTATTTTATAAGATATTTTCAATGATAGACTGCATATTACATTACATTATAAGGTATTTGCATTGATACACTGCTAATTACGGTATATTATAAGGTATTTTCAAAGATACACTGCATATTACGTTATATTATAAGGTATTTTCAATGATAGACTGCATGTTACGTTATATTATAAGGTATTTTCAATGATACACAGCATATTACATTACATTATAAGGTATTTTCAATGATACACTGCTAATCACGTCATATTATAAGGTATTTTCAATGATACACTGCATATTACGTTATATGATGAGGTATTTTCAATGATACACTGCATATTACGTTATATTATAAGGTATTTTCAATGATACACTGCATATTACATTATATTATATGGTATTTTCAATAATACACTGCATATTACGTTATATTACAAAGTATTGTCAATGATACACTGCATATTACGTTATATTATAAGGTATTTTCAATGATACACTGCATATTACGTTATATTATAAGGTATTTTCAATGATACACTGCATATTACATTATATTATATGGTATTTGCAATAATACACTGCATATTACGTTTATATTATAAGGAATTTTCAATGATACACTGCATATTACGTTATATGATGAGGTAATTTCAATTATACACTGCATATTACGTTATATTATAAGGTATTTTCAATGATAGACTGCATGTTACGTTATATTATAAGGTATTTTCAATGATACACAGCATATTACCATATATTATAAGGTATTTTCAATGATACACTGCATATTACGTTAAATTATAAGGTATTTTCAATGATACACTGCATATTACATTATATTATATCGTATTTTCAATAATACACTGCATATTACGTTATATTATAAAGTATTTTCAATGATAGACTGCATATTACCTTATATTATAAGGTATTTTCAATGATAGACTGCATGTTACGTTATATTATAAGGTATTTTCAATGATACACAGCATATTACATTATATTATAAGGTATTTTCAATGATACACTGCATATTACGTTATATTGTAAGGTATTGTCAATGATAGACTGCCTATTACATTACATTATAAGGTATTTTCAATGATACACTGCTAATTACGGTATATTATAAGGTATTTTCAATGATACACTGCATATTACGTTATATTATAAGGTATTTTCAATGATACACTGCATATTACGTTATATTATAAGGTATTTTCAATGATACACTGCATATTACATTATATTATATGGTATTTTCAATAATACACTGCATATTACGGTATATTATAACGTATTTTCAATGATAGACTGCATATTACGTTATATTATAAGGTATTTTCAATGATAGACTGCAAATATTACGTTATATTATAAGGTATTTTGAATGATACACTGCATGTTACGTTATATTATAAGGTATTTTCAATGATACACAGCATATTATATTACATTATAAGGTATTTTCAATGATACACTGCTAATTACGGTATATTACAAGGTATTTTCAATGATACACTGCATGTTACGTTATACTATAAGGTATTTTCAACGATACACTGCATATTACAATACATTATAAGGTATTTTCAATGATACACAGCATACTACGTCATATTATAAGGTATTTTCAATGATACACTGCATATTACGTTATATGATGAGGTATTTTCAATGATACAATGCATATTACGTTATATTATAAGGTATTTTCAATGATAGACTGCATGTTACGTTATATTATACGGTATTTTCAATGATACACAGCATATTACCATATATTATAAGGTATTTTCAATGATACACTGCATATTACGTTATATTACAGAGTATTTTCAATGATAGACTGCATATTACCTTATATTATAAGGTATTTTCAATGATAGACTGCATGTTACGTTATATTATAAGGTATTTTCAATGATACACTGCATATTACGTTATATTATAAGGTATTTTCAATGATACACTGCATATTACGTTATATTATAAGGTATTTTCAATGATACACTGCATATTACATTACATTATAAGTTATTTTCCATGATACACTGCTAATTACGGTATATTATAAGGTATTTTCAATGATCCACTGCATATTATGTTATATTATAAGGTATTTTCAATGATACACTGCATATTACGTTATATTATATGGTATTTTCAATGATACATTGCATATTACGTTATATTATAAGGTATTTTGAATGATACACTGCATATTAGATTATATTATAAGATATTTTCAATGATACACTGCATATTACGTTATATTATAAGGTATTTTCAATTATACACTGCATATTACGTTATATTATAAGGTATTTTCAATGATAGACTGCATGTTACGTTATATTATACGGTATTTTCAATGATACACAGCATATTACCATATATTATAAGGTATTTTCAATGATACACTGCATATTACGTTATATTATAAGGTATTTTCAATGATACACTGCATATTACATTATATTATATGGTATTTTCAATAATACACTGCACATTACGTTATATTACAAAGTATTTTCAATGATAGACTGCATATTACCTTATATTATAAGGTATTTTCAATGATAGACTGCATGTTACGTTATATTATAAGGTATTTTCAATGATACACTGCATATTACGTTATATTATAAGGTATTTTCAATGATACACTGCATATTACGTTATATTATAAGGTATTTTCAATGATACACTGCATATTACATTACATTATAAGTTATTTTCCATGATACACTGCTAATTACGGTATATTATAAGGTATTTTCAATGATCCACTGCATATTACATAATATTATATGGTATTTTCAATAATACACTGCATATTACGTTATATTATAACGTATTTTCAATGATAGACTGCATATTACGTTATATTATATGGTATTTTCAATGATAGACTGCATGTTACATTATATTATAAGATATTTTCAATGATAGACTGCATATTACATTACATTATAAGGTATTTTCAATGATACACTGCTAATTACGGTATATTATAAGGTATTTTCAATGATACACTGCACATTACGTTATTATAAGGTATTTTCAATGATACACTGCATAGTACGTTATATCATAAGGTATTTTCAATGATAGACTGCATATTACGTTATATTATAAGGTATTGTCAATGATACACTGCATATTGCGTTATATTATAAGGTATTTTCAATGATACACTTCATATTACGTTATATTATAAGGTATTTTCAACGATACACTGCATATTACGTTATATTATAAGATATTTTCAATGATAGACTGCATATTACATTACATTATAAGGTATTTTCAATGATAGACTGCATATTACGTTATATTATAAGGTATTTTCAATGATACACTGCATATTGCGTTATATTATAAGGTATTTTCAACGATACACTGCCTATTACGTTATATTATAAGGTATTTTCAATGATACACTGCTAATTACGGTATATTATAAGGTATTTTCAATGATACACTGCATATTAGAATATTTTATAAGATATTTTCAATGATAGACTGCATATTACATTACATTATAAGGTATTTGCATTGATACACTGCTAATTACGGTATATTATAAGGTATTTTCAAAGATACACTGCATATTACGTTATATTATAAGGTATTTTCAATGATAGA